>VOPJ01012235.1:35690-272824 GCA_014673585.1 Semibalanus balanoides
TTTATTGATAAGCTAGATTATTGTAATTATAGACAGTCAGATACATAACTATAAGTATACAAAACTACCTAATGTTGAAAATAAATTAACCACTTAATGAAGATTGTTAAAAAAAGGATCGTTTATCCACCGCCTTTGGCCGTAGTTGGGTGCATAGGTTAACTTGCTAATTTGGACACCTTTTTTATTCCTTTTGTGTTGATTGTTGAAAGGGAAATATTTACCTTTTTCCAACAAAAACTGAGTTGTTACTTGAAATCGACAGACAAGACCAAAATATATTATAAATTCATCACATTTTGTATGCAAACTTTATTTACTGAAAGATATTTCAAGTCAAAGTTTATAAGCGCTTTCACACTTTTAACGACCGGTACTTTCGAACACTTTTGGTCATTATTAAACTGCGAAATTTTTCCTTTAATGTTTGTTTTACGTTAATGTAGTGGAAGGTATATTTTGCGTTCTGCTTGTTGTGAATAATATCCCTGCCGATCCTCTGCAATTACATAACAGCCATGGCAAATGCAAACTTAACCAAATTTAGCAGTTAACCGATGCTTATTTACGGCGGCCTAGTTAGTGGTTGCAAACCTCAATTTTTGAAAATTGTTTCATTTATTTCCAACATAAGAGTAACTTAAGAGTCCAAACGTAAGAGTGGCTGTATAGTGCATACAGCACTATGCCTTAGAATAATATGGAAAAAGAGTCAATTTTCCCCAAAAATAACAAACAATACAAAACTGGCAACTTCATTTGGAAGGTCATCGATGCACAATGCAACCAATTTGGAGTCGGTGAATTGTTTCATTGACCAATCAATCAGGAAGATGTTCACGCTTCTTGGCGCACTAACTTCACTTATTGCCCTATGACTTGTTCATATATAGGACGTAGGGAAGGACGACGTTGTCAGTGACCTTCATGAAGCACAATTGGCTATTAGGTGTTTGCCTGTTATTTTTTTCAAAACTTACAACTTTGATTAAGGAATTTATTGTAAGTAATTTCTTAAATTCAAATAACAACATTGCCATAACCATAACGGAAGCCAAATAACATTTTCGATAAAAAAATAACATGTTAATTAAATAAGTCCCCTTTAGGAATTAACATTGGTGAACAATATGCATGATATTGACGTTTTTGAACATATAGCCGAAGCCCATGAGCACGTCCGTTCGCCGTGGGGGCGTCCCAGGGCTGCTCTACCACCACCACGTGACCACCACCGCGCTGGTCCAGAGCCGGTCCCGCCGGCCGTTGCTGTCTCATTTTACACCGGCCGCTGCGCAAGAGCCGGTCCCGCCGGCCGTGCTGTTCATTTTACACCGCCGCTGTTCCAGAGCCGGTCGACCGCCGGCCGTGCTGGTCTCATTTTACACCGCCGCTGCGCAGAAGCCCGTCCCGCCGGCCGTGCTGTCTCATTTTTTACACCGCCGCTGCGCAAGGCCCGTCCCGCCGGCCGTGCTGTTCATTTACATTCGCCGCTGCCGCAGAGCCGGTTCCCGGCCGGCCATGCGTCTCATTACACCGCCGCTTGCGCAGAGCCCGTCCCGCCGGCCTGCTGTCTCATTTTACACCGCCGCTGCCGCAGAGCCGCTTCCGCCGCTGTGCTGTCTCATTTTACACCCGCCGCTGCGCAGAGCCGTCCCGCCGGCCGTGCGTCTTCATTTTACACCGCGCTGTCCAGAGCCGGTCCCGCCGGCCGTGTTGTCTCATTTTACACTGCCGCTGATGGCAGAGCCCGTCCCGCCGGCCGTGCTGTCTCATTTTACACCGCCGCTGCGCAGAGCCCGTCCCGCCGGCCATGCTGTCTCATTTTACACCGCCGCTGCGCAGAGCCGGTCCCGCCGGCCATGCTGTCTCATTTTACACCGCCGCTGCGCAGAGCCCGTCCCGCCGGCCGTGCTGTCTCATTTTACACCGCCGCTGCCCAGAGCCCGTCCCGCCGGCCGTGCTGTCTCATTTTACACCGCCGCTGCGCAGAGCCCGTCCCGCCGGCCGTGCTTGTTCTCATTTTTACACCGCGCCTGTCCCAGGCCCCGTCCCGCCGGCCGTGCTGTCTCCATTTTACCCCGCCGCTGCGCAGAGCCCGTCCCGCCGGAGTGCTGTCTCATTTTACACCGCCCTGCGCAGAGCCCCGGGGTTTTTTTTTTTTCCGCCGGCCCGTGCTGTTCTCATTTTACACGCGCCCGCTGCGCAGACCGTCCCGCCGGCCGTTGCGTCTCAATTTTACCACTACGCCGCTGTCCAGAGCCGGCCCGCCGCCGTGCTGTCTCATTTACACCGCCGCTGCGCAGAAGAGCCCGTCCCGCCGGCCATGCTGTCTCATTTTACACCGCCGCTGCGCAGAGCCGGTCCGCCGCCATGCTGTCTTTCATTTTTACACCGCCGCTGCGCAGAGCCCGTCCGCCGCCGGCCGTGCACTGTCTCATTTTAAACCGCCGCTTGCGCAGAGCCCGTCCCGCCGGCCGTGCTGTCTTCATTTTACACCGCCGCTTGCGCGAGCCCGTCTCCCGCCGGCCGTGCTGTCTCATTTTACACCGCCGCTTGCCGCAGAGCCGGGTCCCCGCGCCGTGCTGGTCCTCATTTTACACCGCCGCTGCGCAGAGCCCGTCCCGCCGGGCCGTGCTGTCTCATTTTACACCGCCGCTGTCCAGAGCCAGTCCCGCCGGCCATTGCTGTCTCATTTTACACCGCCGCCTGCGCAGAGCCCGTCCCGCCGGCCCGTGCTGTCTCATTTTACACCGCCGCTGCGCAGAGCCGGTCCCGCCGGCCGTGCTGTCTCATTTTACACCGCCGCTGCGCAGAGCCCGTCCCGCCGCCGTGCTGTCTCATTTTACACCGCCTTTGCGCGCAGTGAGCCCGGATCCGGCGTCGGCCGTGGCTGTCTCATATTTAAACTACGACCCGCTGGACCCAGACGACGTCCCGCCGGCCGCCCTAAGGCTGTCTCATTTTACACGCGCAACCGTTCGGCCATCTCTAGTCCGGCCATCCTCGCCAAGATAGCGCCGGCACGCGGCGGCTAGTAGTGCCCGCCGCTTGGAACTGAGTGCGCCACCCCTGGCAGACCAAGCGCGACCTCCTGTGCACGACTGCCTCCTGACCGCTCTCAAGATTACGCGCGACCGCGGCCTTTTTGCGGCACCGGCCGCATGATTTACGCCCATGACGGCTCGCGCCGGCGGCAGAGGCGACGCCAGGGGCGCGTGCCCGGGGGGAGCGGCAGACGGCGGGCGGCGGGTGGCGGGCGGCGGGCGGGCGGCGGGTGGCGGACGGGCGGCGTGGCGAGCGGCGTGGCGTGACGCGTGCAGGACGGCCGGAGCTGCAGGGAGGTGCCGGGTTCTGACAGCAGTATACGCGGTGCTGCGGCAGTTCGGAGAGCAGCTCTGAGTGCGGCGGGATGGCTCGATGTGCGCCAGGCATGCAACAGGGCAGCGTGCCGGCACGAGCGGGTATGACCCGACCCGTGCAGTGTGGCTGGCGCCGCTGCCGACCGACAACGCTCGGCGTGTTGCCGGCACCGCTGCGGCAACACGGCGTGTTCGTTTCAGGCGATCATTAACAGAAGTTGGGCCCGGGCGACGAGGGCCTAACAAGCGACGCGGCCGGCCGGTGTCGGAATTAACATCACATAACGAGTTACGGCACCAATTATATCGGCAACAAATAGATCGTTAGTGCAGCGCGCGGCTATTGACGGGACGCTATGGTCACTGTCCCCGGTTTTTGTCGGCTGTTGTTTGGGTTTCTTGCGGAGTTTGCTTCGTTTGTATCGCATGAGCAGGTACATGACTCTTGCCGCGAGGTATCTAATCAGGCGACAGTATGCATGAGTCGGAATCAACAATATGGGTGGGAAACGAGACGATAACCATGTATTGTAAGCATTGCTTCTAAAAATATCACACGTTTGTTGTGAAGCTTTCTACTGTCGACTATATGGAAATTAAAACAGATCGTAATCCCAAACTTCGCAACGCTAAATGGAACTAAGGAGCATTTTAATTCTATGAATGCTGAAGGTAGTTTATGAGCAGTTCCGACATTTGGCTGTATTTATCAATTGTATGCACCAAACACCCTCTGCTGGCAAAGTCTGATGCGTACAACGCGGTGCAAATGTTCTGTCCACTTCATCAACACCACCCGATGTCGAAGCGCCCGGCGAATAAATCCTTCGTAAGAACAGCTTGTAGCAGTCCTTTCAGTGCATTATTCGAATACACCCTCCATTTCTCTGGGTCGATGTTTGTTTTCGTCTGCCGGAAGCTAGCTTTGGAAGTATATTTAAAAAGCCTTGCCTAAGTGCACCCAATTAGTTCAATGTCAACATTGTCTATCGGTACTGTCTGTCGGTGCTGCACGCAGTGGAATCTAATGAAACTATGTATGCCCTCGCCCAGTGGCGAGGGCATACATAGTTTCAAAGCTGATACCGGGGGCGAAGGCTATAGTAATTGCATTGGATTCTACTGCGTGCAGCACCGACAGACAGATACAGAAACAAGGATGGTGTCGATGAAGTGGACAGAACATTTGCACTACACTTAAGATCTAATGGGCAACAGTATCAATATCAATATCAATCAGAATACGACTAATCTCCCACTCTGTAATTTATAAGATTTGCAACGCACTGTGTGCATTGCACACACCAGCTATTTGTATGTTGGAATTAATCGTAAAGGAAGATTTATTGCACAAACCGGTCATTAATCATTATTAAATGATTCCACTACAAAAATATACTTCGAATTATTGTTAGGAGATACGCAGACGTGTGAAACGTAGTGCAGAATGTTCTCATAATCATAGGGCATTACGCAGAAACAAAACATTTTCAAATTTGTGTTTGTCCAATGCACTTTCTCTATCCATCTATCTCCTTTTAAACTAAAAGGTTAAAAAAGGGCAGATGCTCAACGGTTGCAAATGTCTCACTGCCTAAACTAAGCTTGTCTCGTTAACTTATACAGTAAACACTATCTGCATATTTTCCAAACACCTTTCATATTCGCATGCTGTGAATGTCGCGCAGAGTCCAGAGATGAACATTGGGTTTACGGCCCCAACCATCACCCAAACATTCCTGATTCCACTATCACTGACGTCGGTACCGGGCTCAGAACTCGTTTTGATGAAAATCGACCCTCCGCAAATGGAGATATGATGGGAACCTATATATATTATATTATATATATATAATATATATATTATATATATATATATATAGTATATATATAATATATATTTATATATTTTATATATATATATAGGTAGCAGTGGTGAGCAAACCGTTCCGCTAATCTGCTAACCACTAATTAGCGAAAACTAGCTTTTCATTTAGCCAGGATTGTGTTTTCGCTAGCTTTGGAAACCATTAGCGGACCAATAAGCTTTCGCTGAATTTTTAGTTCCGCTAACAAACAACTTGTAGCGTTAATCAAGTCATCCTCAGGTTGTGAGAGTGAGGAAAGGCGNGGCCCACATTCTTGACATTCTTTATTTATGGCCCACATTTCTTCGACAAAAAGTCAAATATATTCGGCTGGAGAGCCTTTTCAGCCCAGAAAACTTACAGTCAGGGTTTTTTCAACACGGGCTACAAAACTGCTATCTCAGTTCAAAACCCACGTTGAAGGTGAACTATCTACTTTATTCTTTAAAGCTTTTTTGATTGACCTCCTTACAAAAATTGTGTTATTTACAAGTTATTTTATATTTAATGTTTGTATGAATTTAAAGTACGAACTATTTCAATGCCTTACATAACCACAGCGTTAAAAAGACTAAAAGATATCTGCTTTATTAATTTAATTAAGAAACGTCCGTCCGTCCATCCATCAATCCAATCCGTCATCCACAAATACGCGGATAGCTCGACAACGGCTGCTTCTGGGTGCACGAAAATTGGCACACAGGTCCGCTGACAGGGGCGCACCATCGTATTAGAACTTGGTGTCGACTCGACAAAGGGGTCGGCCGCGGCACGCGCTTGCAAGTGGTGCCATTGATTTAACGTGGGAAACGGGCAATTTTAGACATAGCGAAACGCGGCGTGGATCCCGGGCCGATAGCTCTGGAGTCGAGGGTCGCAGCGAGATGCGACAAACACGGTTCGACAGAGAACAGATGTACCTGGCGTATAGTCTGAGGTGGGGTGCCACTGCACGTGCGCACATGCACACCCCTATTATATATCTCAGGAACGGCTGAACTGATTGTGTTCCAATTTGGTGGGCGGTTAGGGACCCCTCAGCCGCCGCCTTTCCACATGTCAGTGATGGGGTGGCTCTGCACGTGCGCACGTGCACACCCCTATTACATATCTCAGTAAAAGCTGAGCCAATTGTGCTCAAAATTGGTGTGTGGTTAGTGACCTCTCAGCCGCCACTCTCCCAAAAGTCAGGGGTGGGTGCCTCTGCACGTGCGCACGTTAGCCCCTTTTTTGTACCTCAGAAACTGCTTGCCCGATTTATTTATTATTTATTTGCGTATCTTTGTGGGCTCCAACAAGTTGACTTTTACCACCACAGTGTCATACAAGATGCATACAGTGCCGCTGAACAGCGTTGTCGTACGGTAGATTACAAAACTAAATAGGTCAATAATTAAAATGATGTTGAAAATAAAAATATAAAAAAATACACAAAAACACACACTAAAAAACACCAACCACCTCGTCCGGTTTAATAGTTTTTCACACTAGTGACACCACTGGGTGTATTCATCGCCTCATTCATCGCCGGGACAACAGACGCCGCTTTTCACGGCCCTCTTAAAGGCACAGGCACTGTGATCACGCCGAGCAAAGTCGGTTATCCGAAGGTTTGTTCCACGTGCGTAGCAGTTCTGACGGTACAGTTTTCTTTTGTCATTTCAAATGCACCTCTTTGTTGCAGCATGCTGCTTCACATGTCTCGTGGCGCGCCCCGATACCTCACTTCGGTAGGAGAGAAGCTCCTTTAAATTTTGTGCACCGTTTGCCTGGTATGTACAATAGTTTGTGCAACAACATGCAGTCTCTGAGCTCAATGGTCGCCTCAAACGACAACCAGCCTAGCTGGTGGCGGGCCTCAGAGACGTGGTCAGAGCGGCGCTTTCCCGTCATAATCCGTATTGCGAAGTAAAGTGCCTTCTCAATACGGATACGCTGCTGATGAGTTGGTGGGGCTCATACAGGTAAGCAGTAAATGACGTGTGGCCAACGAGTGCTTGAATCAAGGTTTTCATTGTTGATTTTGGAAGAGAGTTACTTAGCTTTTTGAGTGAGACTTTAGGCTTCCATAGAGCGTTGTCACGCACTTAGCGGTCTGTTTTTTCATTGACAAGGTGTTGGTACCAAAATTAAACTGAGACTCCGAGAATTTTGATTGTGATCGTGCAGGTTTAAATTTCGACCGCCAACCGAAAGAAAATGTTGAAATTGGTGGGATTTCTCTTTACGTTGTTGGCGGTTCCGATGAATGGACAATTTCGGTTTTGGTCGGGGTTAAGTTCAGCCCGTTTGTTTGAACCCATGAGGAAAGCGTCGGTCAAATCGGTTAACTCATGATATCGCAGTTCCTTAAGACCCGCCTCAGTCGGAAGTGCGCTATGCATCAAGGCCGAATCTTCCGCGTATGAAAATTTTGCAATGGTCAGATATATGACAGGCAAGATCGTTGTAAACACATTGTGAATAATGTTGGGCCTAATATGCCTCACCCTGCACGACCCCCAAACTCAACATTTTCAACGTGTGCTGCTACGCCTTGACCGTATTGCATCCTTCGTCAAATAATCACCGAACCAATCATTAGAAATACAAACCATTGTGAAGTTTTGTAAGCCAACGCAACAGGTCTACGCAATCGAACGCTTTGTGAGTTCCAGGAGTCACACACGTCACACGACCCTCATGCACGTTGCGCGGCGATGGTGCTGACCACAATCGACTACTGCGTCCTCCCGTGAAAGTCTCTGGCGATACGCATATTAATTGCGACTTAGACAAATAATTTTGATGTTAGACAAAAAAGGACACGAGCCTGGAGACTAACAACTTTTTCGGCAGTTTACCTTACAACGCTTAGTAATACTGGGACTGGCCGAAAGTTACATGGTTGTGACTTGTTCTCTGTAAACTTGTGAATTGGGTGCATAATGGTTGCATGTTTCCATTCTGCGGGAACCTTTCCCGGTCCACAGATATTGATTTTGTTGATTTATGTTTAAATTACATGAGGCCCGTCCAACCACAGCGAACATTTCCTAATTAACATCAGAGACACGCGTCCCGTCCCACTGCTTCGAGAGTCCGACTTGCCGGTCGAGTGCCGTGCTAGCGTCGGGGAGCGTTGCCGGCCGCACATGCGGAAGATTGGGTTGATTGTTTGAGGTTAACATTTAACAAATCATTTTTATTGATTGGTTAACATTCTCCCTTAAAAGAGAGTGTGCGCTACTACATGGTCATGTGAAGTTCGTTGACACTAGTCTGTGAACAGATTTTTCTGAATTTACCATAGTGCTTTCATTTTCCTCCAGTATTCACTTTAGTTGCCGAGATATTTCAAAGTCGCCAATCACATAATGCAGTACTTAATTATCGATAGTCCGCCAGAGAGCTTTCGCTACTGTGAAGGCATTGCTCTTTGAAATTATCAACGCTAGCAATAAATTTTGTTAGCTCTGGCCAATAGAAAACAACTCGTGAGCACTGATAACAGCTGCCGAACAGAGCCTTGCTAACTATACACAAACCTATACATTGCTCGTATTGGTTTGTTTATCGTCTTTGGTGCGCCATTATAGGCAACATCTTCGTTACTCTGTTTATAGTGACGATCGTTCATGAGTTTTGAAACAAAACAAATGCAAAACAGAATATAAGTAAAAATTACACTAAAGGGGCTCCATACGTGAATTTTATCGTAACCAATGATGAAACCAATAGCTTCTTACCGTAAGAAAGATATATTTGACATTTCAAAAGAGTAGGCACACTCCCTTTAAATTTGTCAGGTTGTACTCAGGTTAACATAAGATCTCTGGTAAGTTAAAACTATGGTCTGATGATGGTTATCCTGAAGACATCGAAGATTATGTAGATTTTGTCTTGAAAAGGCTTGTGGCCGAAATATCAATACACAAAAAGTAATTTATATGTTTCTTTCACTTTGCCTTAATACGAGGGAAATGTCACTATTGAAGTGCTATTTTTAACAATAATCATGTTCCTCGCAGCAGCAGTAAATAATCTTCATATTGTTTTCTTTTTGATTATTATTTTTGCTTCTAGAATATCCAAAATCTCTTAATGTAGAATATAGTTACAACAGGACAACTTTGGCACGGTGGGCCGTCTGATGTTGTTTTGGTTAATAGTAGTGATGTGATTTTAGTATTGTAGATTTTCCTGTGTATTTGGTTTATCGGTTCCAGGGGGGGGGGGGACACTACTTGAACGTCGTATAGGCCGCCTTTTTTTAGAACGGTCCCCTCAGATCTTGCAAACGTCATCTTAGACCAACCAAGCGCTTTCTCAGATCAGAATACGGCACTCTCATGCCTGGCAAAGGCTCTCTAGACAGGCCCAGGGCTCCAACAAGCTAGTCAAGGGCCAGGGGCGGATCCAGCCACTCGGTTGGGGGGGGGGGGCAAACTTTTTGTGGCAAAAAGGTACCCCCATTTTTTCCATCGGATTTGGGCTGGTCACCTTATTTTGGTATTCTAAAAAAAAATAAAAAAAAAATAAAAAAAAACATTCGGAAAAATTGCGTTTCTGATTTTTTTTTGGTAAAAAACATATTTTCGAGAAAAAAAATCGATTAAAAAACACAAAAAACGCGATGTTCCGTGGCATATACACAAATGAGTAATAATAGCATTTATATCATACCAACTCTCAAGGGTGCATCACCGATAATTATTGAGGGGGTCGGCTGACATGACGACAAAATGTATATTCTTTTGTTTTTGTGTATTTAAGCCTTTGCAGCATTTTTAAGGTGGATTTCCATGTTCTAATAAGTATTTAGTTAGTTAGCGCCGAACACATTTTTTCTGGTTTGTCTGATAAACCCCAAAAATCAAGGCGGTGGGCCATGATAAAAAGACTAATAATTAAATTCAGCGTCAAGACGAACCGAAGACAATGGCGATGGCTTCGTTATGATGATGGCAACCAATGCGACGCCGCGAAGCGGCGTGAAAATGTTAATTTGAGGTAGTGGAAAATGACATTTTCATATTGGAAAACAGGATGTTACTGAAGGCCACCGTCAGGTAACCCTTTTCCTGGTTACCGCTCGGTATTGATATATAAGCATTACAATTTCAAGGTATTTTTTAAGACAACACATGCATTAGCCTCGGATGGTCAATCACGACGACAGTAGCGTTATAACACTTACAGTTCAAAACAATATAACTGTACTATCCTCATCTGCACCAAACTGGTAACAGACAACTGGTATACTGCAATACTTGCAAATGGATTTGAAAGCAGCAAGATTGAGGCAGGAAATACTTTTCCGCACATAAATTGGTCCTGTGGTCTGAAAGGAGCCTGGTGGGGATGACTTTGGGAAATGGTCCTGTCTGGTCCCATGGCGCGTAGCCAGAATTTCGTCCAAGGGGGATGGCACCTTAAAAGGGCCCTTCCAGAGCGTTTAAAGGGCCTTCTTCCCCCAAAAAAACTGGATATGAAAAACTCTACGGATTTCGGTTACTTTATTTTGTGATGCACAGTTGTTTCTTCAACTTTTGATGAGCTAGATTGGATCAGGATCTCAGGACCCCCAGACAGTGGCGGATCCAGAAAATCTTCAAGGAGGGGGCCATCAATTGCAGTGGTGTCCCTACCTATACCCAAATCTGAAAACTCCGACGGAATTTGCAGGGTGGTAAATTGCTTTGAGTGGCCCCGACCAAAATCGCACATGAAAAAATGACCCAGCCAGCTAAGCTAGGATCATTTTGGAGGTCCATGCATAAAGGCGCGTACAATTAGGCGCAGGGGCGCGGAACCTCCGAAACGTTGGGGGCGCTGGAGGCATTTCTGAATAATTTCTTCCAGCACGCCATAGGCATAATGTTGAAATTTGATAAAGTTTGGGGGGCTGCCCCCTCTGCCCCCGGTTCCTGTGTCCTTGTTCAGGCGTTGTCAGACATAAATTGTTGAATGTTTTTCCAGTGCGGAAATACAGACGCTGCTATCTTTACTATTACTCCGTTATATTTTAAAATTTAATATGTAGAGAAGTTGTGTTGATTTCGCTCGATTCGATCAGTTCGGTCCTTCAGTCTCGTTCCAGTCCCGCAGTTAGAGAGTTTGTTCCTTGCACGCGATATTGTCTGTCACTCCAAGTTACTCTTCACTCTTCTCTACTTTTACACCACTTCTCTCAAAGTTTCCTCATGCCTTCCATACAAGCACACCCTGCAACGGCCGTGAGTCACATGACCACGTTGCTCTAGCGCTCGAGCCGATGCCGTCCCCCCTGTGCCAGCTGCACACAGGCCGGTACGTCGCAGCTGTCGCGCGGCAAGGGGACGGCAGTCGGGTCTCGAGCGCGTATGAGCGCAAGCCGGGTCTGTGACTACGGCCGTGTGCAGGATGTGGCTTTATGCAAGGTGGAGGAACTCTGAGAGAATGTGGCTGGAAAAGTTAGCAGAGGTGAAGAGTAACTGAGTGACAGACAATACTAGCGTGCAAGGAACTAAAACTCTAACTGGGAGCTGGAATGGACTGAGACCGAAAGGACCGAATTGAACGATCGAAATCAACACACTTTCTTACATATTAAATGGTGCCGTGACCTTTGGATTTCGTCGGGTGTTTTAATCTTCACTTCTTCTCACTCATCTTATGCTAGAAGGCTTTTATTCTTCTGGAAAGTCTCGCTCGGAAAGCCTCGTCTACAGGCTTCTCAACTTCTTAACTAGTCAACAACAGTACAGTGAGCCAATCCATCCAATCCAGTTAAATCCTTAAAACATCTCGCTTCATTTGAAATTAGAGTACTCATTATTGTATAATTGAATTGTGATTTGTTACAAATTGTGTGATCGAGAGTAGTTTTTCGACATAAAAGAAGCATGTGGTTAAATAAAACTAGATGCATATTTTCACTTGGTTCCACTTTTGGCTGCATTAATGTGAAGGACGTATAGAAAAGCGAAAAATTGTTAGACTTACTAATCAAATAGAGCATTTTACATTGCACAATTTATTTTGCGAACCAAATGAAACATAAAAAATAGAAACGCAAGAAAAGCCTGCTGATTGTATTTTTAGAATCATATATGAGATAGCTTCTCTATTGAAAGCCGATGACGATGATCTTAAAAGTGGTAGCTGTGACGTCACACCACCTGAAGCGTAAGTACGTTTTACACAAGATGGCAGTTTTCGCCAGCCGCACTTAAATTAATGTGTTAAGCGTGTTGTAGGCCTCGGATAAAACATTTAAAGTTATCAGCATGATCAGAAAATCATACTGTTTCCCGGGGCGCGAAATTTTCAAGTTTTCCACTGTGAATAGCTGGATTTTGACTGCTGAAAAGACAATTTTGTACAATACCGTTATAATAAATGTGCTTAAACAGCGAAATGCATGTTGGAAAGGGCAAAAATTGTAAACTTTGTTCTCCGACTTTGGGGGGCAAAACATGCTTTTGCCACCGACTTTTCGCTTGGGGAGGGCAATTGCCCATTTTGCCCCCTGGATCCGCCTCTGGTTAGGGCCCCCTCAAGCCAGTTGAGGGGCCACTCGAGCTGGCCAAGGGCCCCCTCAAGCTGCCCGAGGGCCCCCTCAAGCCGGCCAAGGGCCGGTCTCAAGCCGGTCGACGGCCCTCAAGGTGGCCGAGGGCCCCCTTAAGCTGGTCGAGGGCACCCTCGAGCTGGCTAAGGGCCCCCTCGAGCTGGCTAAGGGCCCCTCATGGTGGCTGAATGCCCCCCCGAGCTGACCAAAGGCCCTCTCAAGCCGGCTGAGGCCCCCTCCCAAGCCGGCCGAGGGCACCTAAAGGTGGCTGAGGGCCCCCTCGAACTGGCCAGGGGCCCTCATAACCCGGCCGAGAGCCCCTCAAGGAAGCTGAGAGGCCCTCGGCTGGTTTCCCTCACCCCTCCCCAGAAGTTTCGGAAGGTCATCTGACCCTTTTGATCCCCGTGCCGCGCCGAAGACGTCACCGGAGGCGCCTGCGAGGGAGCTGTTGCCTCCAGTGACGTCATCCGGCGGTCCATCGAGTTCAAGGTCGAATGGCTCGTGTCCTTACCTGGTTATAAGGCCTTGGTGTTCCCCGATTGCATCTATTAGTGGGTTTATGGACACGGTTGGTGATCAACAAATGAGTAGTACATTTGTGCATGAACACTTAAATGATTCAAGAGATGCACACCTCTGTTGACTGGAAACTTGGTACCGACCTGTAAATACTTCAACGCCGGCTGCAAACGGATAATCTTGGCCTTTTTCTTCGCTTGTGACAGTTTCATGACGATGTGCAGTGAGTCTTGATCCTTTTCAGGTCGTGCGTGCAGGTTCCTCTTCTTGTGAGAATGCTTTTTGTGATGATGTCTTCTATGGTGGTGCTTATTATGTTGCTTGTGATGATCAACATCGAAATCAATCTGGAAGGAAGAGGAGTGACATACAACATAAGCATAAGACACCATAGGCGTAGGAACGGGGGGAGGGGGGCGAGGGGGCCATGGCCCCCCCACTTTTCAGGCTGGGGGCCAGCAATGTTAACTAGGCCCCCTCACTTTTAAACGATTTCTCCTCCTCCGGTAACCGATTTTTGTTCAATATGAATGCTTAAAAGTTGTGAAAATATGAATTGTCACCCGCAATACTAATAACAGTAAGCGTAAAAACGGCGAATTGGTGCGGCCAAAAGCCACTTTTTAAGTTGGATCCAATAATTATTAAACGGCTTCTCTCTTTGGATAATGTTAGTAGTTCATTAATATCACTTGATATGGTTCCATATGAATGCTTTAAACTTGACAGAATATTAAGTATTTACAACTCACAATCAGAGCTGTAGAGCGGTGACTGGGGGGGGGGGGGGGGCATGATCTCCACTTTTAGGCGGGGCGGATAATGATAACTGGCCCCCTCACTTTTCAGCAAACTATCGATTTCTTCTTTTGGTTTTAGACGAATAACTTAAAGTTGGGAGAATACCTATGAAGTAGGTACTAATTCATGACCTCGCTTTGGGAAGGGACAGGGGCTATATGCCCCACTTCTTAGCATTGGGGTCCAACAACAGAACCTCTCCCGCTCAGTTTTGAGCCATTTAACCCTTTTCGATCACCGGTATTTGTTTGAGATTAATATTTGAAGTTAAGAGAATAACGATGAATTCATAACCCCACAATGTCATAACTCATGAGCATACCTAAGAACCGGGGTGGGGGTGGGGAGGCCAGGACACCGCGTTGTAGGTGGAGGTTGTTCTATAGCCTTGGGTGGAGGGAGCTAACCCGCGAGGGAGCTAATGTTAACCCGCGCTTGACCGGGGTCTCAGCCGAACACCATTGACCGAGGGGGTGGGCAACATTGCCCCCTCTTTATATCCAGAGCCGATGATCATATAGCAAGACGCTCAAGGCGGAGTTAGAAGTCTCTCATTGAGACGCATCTCAAACATACTCGAAATTTTCGAATTAAGGTCACATATCAGGTCAAGGTCGGGCCAAAGGTCAAAATCAAGACATTTGAGCTTATGGACCATACTTTCCATCCAGAGCCTTTGATTGCAACCATGATCACGCAAAGTGCTCCCAAAGGTGTGATACACATCCTGCATGAGCAAAAGGAATATTTTTTTTTGGTAAAAGTCAAGGTCAGGTCAGGTCTCAAAAGGTCAATATCCGAAAAAAATGAAAGTCATACGACATATGTTTTATGGCTGTTTTATAGGTAGAAATAAATAGTGATAATACATTTACAATCTGAGCTCATTTAAATTGGTGTCAAGCTGAGGCCAAATTCAGGTCAAATGAGGTCAAATTTTAAAATTGATAAATCTTAACAAACAAGGCATGTTTCTAGAATACCCAAACTAAATTTCCATGCAATATCTTTATTTTTGAGTCTGCTCCCTAAAAATGGTAACTGATGACGTAATATTTTGAAATTTCGTTTTTTGTCTTTTTTTACAAGATAAGGACGAATACATGTTGACACTGTACTTCTGAGATTGGTCTCCGTGCGGCCGCTGGAGTTGTCCACAAGCACGTCAAGGAATGGAAGCCTTCCTTCCACGCCGAGTTCGTATGGGAACTTAACCCTCGCACCGACGGGGGGCGGATATCCGCCCCCCCCACAGGTTTTTCCGGACTAGCGGAAAAACGGCCGCCGTGCGTAGCGCCGCAAATTTTTGTATAGCTGTTTGGGCATAAATTCCGCACACTTTCTTAAAAAATTGACTTCCTAACTTTCAAGGTCACGTTGTCAGGTCACATTAAATGACCTCAAAGCACGTTTTTGTAGTTTGACATCATGCCGAAGCCACGATGGTGAACAAACAGTTTGAAAATCACAGTGTGTAATGAGGCCTTCGATATCTACAGTTGTGTCATCTTGATTTCTTATGATCGGTGACCTGAGGTCAGTCGGCGTGACGCTGCCGAGGTCGGGTCGTGCGCGCGCCGCTCCGCCCCACCGGTTGCGTGGGCAAGAGTGTGCGACCGATTTGAGCGAGCAGTGGAGCCGGTGACTTTTTGGGGACTTCTCAGTGACGAAGATGGCTGTGTAATCCCAGCTTTTGATGCGTGGAAACCGCAACCTTCAACAGATTCGAAGCCTCCTGACGCGCGTGTCATGTCTCAGCATGCTTGCGCCGCGGTCTGCCGGTGCGGATGGAGACGGTGCCAGGCGGTGGTGGGACCGGCTAGACCGACGCTGATCTCAGTGAACGACCATTCGGTCAGTGAAACTGGTGAAGAAATTACGGTGATCCACTTGGTGAAGGTCATAAGCGCGGACCCGCCTTGAATCGGAGACTCTGCACCGGCCGGCAAGCGCGGCCGCCAGGGAGCCGCAGCGGTGAGCCTGACGCAGCCCATCATCAAATCCCCAACGCAGAGCGGGCAGGAACTTTAAGGAGCACCTGGACCATGCGATCGAGGGACTGGAGGCCGCATCACGTCTTGTCAATCTCAAGGACCTCCACGAGTTCGCGAGTCGCTCACAGCAGCGATCGACAAGCTGAACGACCGGGTGAAGGATTTGGAGCGTCACGTGGAGGAGAGAGACGGCGTCATCGAGGAGTTGACAGACGAACTGCGAGAGTCAAGGTCGGAAGTTTCTACTCTCCAGAGCCGCGTGGAGGAGGCCGAGATTAACTCACGATTACCGTGTCTCGTCCTGTCCGGCGCTGCCATGTCGCCCGACACGCGACCCCCGCCTGGGCCGCCTCTGCCCGCACAGATGGCGCCTGCGGCGGCTAAGCTCGGCGCCGCACCGCTGTGCCGGCTGGCCCCGGTCAAGGCCAGACCGCCGTGACGTCACAGCCAGCTGATCGCCAGGTCGGCGTGGACGGGGCGGGTCGGGGCGAGTCGGCCCCAGCTGCTGGCGCTGAACGGCGTGATACCCGAGGCCCGGGTCGGCCGGCCGCGCGCGGAGGCGGCTGGGAGGAGCGAGAGGACGTGAACGCTCTGATCGTGAACACTCTTAACCAGTGCTTGTCTGGGCTGAACCTCTCAGCAGCTGACATAGATCGTGCGCATCGTCTACCAGGCCCCAACAATCGTGTTATTGTTCGTTTCCTGCGTTCGGGGCAAGACAGCATTCGCGAGCAAGTGATGACGCGACGTCTTGAGCTGCGCGGCAGGATATCTTCGTGAACGAATCACTGACGAAGGCTTCGGGCCTGATTTCCGGTCCCTTCTGGCAGCCAAGCGCGAAAAGAAGATATACACCAGTGTATTCGCGCGGTTGGGTCAACGTCTACTTCAAGGAGAAGCCAGCACGGTGTTGGGATGAGAGTTGACTCGCTGCAGAGATGCCGCCAGCTGGTGTACAACCCATTGAGCGAGCGCTGAGGTTCACCGAGTGCCACGTTCTCTTGGAGACTCGAGTGTTGACGTTCTCAGAGGTGTCTGACTCAGCTGTCCGTCGCTGTTGCTCCTGACCGAAGTGAGACTTGAGCTGAGCCAGTCTCTCTCCTATGTGGGAGCACCGACTGCTTTTCCGAGGTAAAGTTGCGAGTCCTTCATGACAGCTGTGTTCTGAGTTTAAGTTATCGAGTTATATTCAGTTAAATAGTTTTTGTAAGCTTTGCTTTGCTAGTAACTGCTTGTGATGTCCTGGTGCAGCTCTAGTGCACTCACCATCATCAGACTGTTGATGCTTAAGCAAAATGCTTAATGCTTAGGCTGCAAAATGTAGAATGCTTAAGCAAAAAATTTCAATAATTTCCATAGTTGCACAAGGCTGCAATTAATTTATTTGGGTACGTAGTGGTGGCGGACTCGTCAACCTCATTTGCTTGAATACAACTGAACTTTGAACGGAAATATTGGGCGATTGGGCGCGAATTAAAAAAAAACGGACTTCATGGTGCTTATAGAATTCGGCTGTTCTTTAAACATATCAAATTTTACTTTTGAGTGGACAGTGTCCCCTTAAGGAATCTCTTATGTACAGCCTGTTAGTAGCTTGCGTGATATTTGTCGCCAAAGTGATGTGTAGTACGCACTAAGATTTCGGAGTATAACGTTTTTTTTTTTTTTTTTTTTTTTATTTTTTTTTTTTGCTTTGAAGACGCCAAATGTTGTAGAATACCTGGTCCTGAGTTTGGCGTTGGATAGCGCTTTTGGTTTGAGCTGATTTGTGAAAATCCCTGAGGGGGGGGGCTTTTTCGCCCTCCCCAAGCCAATGGCGGGTTTAAAAAGTATCCCCTTTGACATATTTTGAGAGAACCATGCATGGGACCCACATCCAAACACAATTTCAAACAATAACCATATACTTTGACTGTACTGATGGCTCCAAATGGCGCGAAAAAAAAAAATCCAGATTTAAACCCTATATTTTGCAGGACCCCTACAAATTCGCAAACAGGGACGTCGGCCGATATTTTTTAAGTGTGAACAAGTCGGGCCCGATGGGAGGGGGGGCACGTACCCTTCTGCCCCCTGGCTGCACCACTAGCATGCGCACTGGAAGGGAAACTTTTGTGCCCCCACATGTTTTTCGTGAATATCTCAAAAACGAAGTGGCACAGGGCGGTGGTGTTTGTGCGACATTTACGGCAACACAATAGCGGATCGTTTCAAGTAAAAAACTCGAAATCGGTCGGTACATTTTTGAGTTATATGGATCATTGCAGCACCTACCTACCCTGTAGGTTTGAAAGTTCTAGCTGTCATACTTTCTGAGATCTCAGGGGAAGCACTAAAGTGCCCCCCCCCCTCCTCCAGTGCGTATTAGTGGCATACCCCTCTCCAGTGCACGTGCTAGGGCTGCAACATAGACTGCGAAGTCTCCCCACCATGCCCATAACTATATTTATTCCTTATTCCAGATACAAACAATAACATTGCCAACCGCTGTATTTTTAGACAAAACTGTTTAAGTGTTGCATGACTTTTTATTTAGATTAACCAATTTCAAAGATGACTTGATTGCCTGACCTTGACTTTATTTGGTGTCAGGTTGTGAAAAATAGTGCTGCTATCGAATGTATACGTGTAAATAATTAAGTCCTAAAACATGATGTTCGCATGACTTTTCGTTAGATCTCTTGCAAAATAGTGACCTTTTGTGACCTGATCTTGACCTCTGCTTACAAATTCACTTTAGCTGAAGTGTGAGATGCATTATACTTTTGAGAGAACTTTATGTGATAATAGGCAAAAAATAAGGCTTTTGATGGAAAGTATAGCTAAAAAACTCAAATATATATCTTTTGCCATTCCCAGTGCTGCCATTCGCAGTGCCCCCTTCTGGATCCTTTGACCTGACTGTAAGCTGACATGCGAGCTTATTTGGAAAATGTCACGTATGCTTTGGATGCGTCTCACTTTTAGCTTTCGATTGCCGCCTTGTGCGTCTCGCTGTAATTATTTGTTCGGAGGATAATGAGATTATGAGGGGGCAAAATCTGCCTCCCTAATAGCAAGGAGTGTTCGGCTGAATACCCCAGCGGGGTGCGGTTTAACCCGCGCAGTGGTGGATACAGGATTTTCACTGAGGGTTTTTGCAGGCCCGGGGCGCATTTTTTTGGGCACTCGAGGAGGTGCCATGTATGTTTGTTTTTTTGTTTTTTTTTGGGGGGGGGGGTAAACCCCCAAATTACGCAAATCCAACATAACAATTTTGAAGAGAATGTTATTTTCTTTCTTTTGACGTTTTGTATTTGAAATTTGCACCAAAAATCGATGTTCTAAGGTTTTAAAATATTTTTCGGTCGGAATACTTTTTGAGCGTCGAGGTACACTCCTCGGAATCGGAGGTGAGAGGGGCTACATGGGTTCTAGGGGCGTCCTTCATGGGTTTAGGAGCGCCCTCCATGTTTTTGTGTCGCCCTCCATGGGTTTGGGGGCGCCTGCGGGCGCCAGATCACGCTTTGGCGCAGGGGCGCAAATTTCTTGATGGGAAGCTGCCATTCCAGTGCCCCTCCTGGATCCGCCCCTGAACCTTTCCATTGATGGAGAGCTTGCCGATTCCCAGCTGCCCCCTCCTGGATCCGCCCCCTGAACCTTTCCATGATGGGAGAGCGCATTCACCAGTGCCCACTCCTGGATCCCCCCTGAACCTTATCCATTGATGCGGAGAGCTGCCCATTCCCAGTGCCCCCTTCTGATTCCGCCCCTGAACCTTTCCATTAATGGGAGAGCTGCCATTCCCAGTGCCCCCTTCTGGATCCGCCCCTGAACCTTACCATTGATGGGAGAGCTGCCATTCCCAGTGCCCCCTTCTGGATCCGCCCCTGAACCCGCTCCCCGTGATGGGAGAGCTGCCATTCCCAGTGCCCCCTCCTGGATCCGCCCCTGAACCCGCGCCCGCTTTTTATCAATAACTTGGCAATTATGATAGATATTGACATAGAATTTGCAATAAATTGATGTGGTACTTTCGAAGATGGTGACGTTTTATTGTCGTCATGTCATGCAATGTTTGAAGGAAGACGATATATGTTTGAAAACCCGTAGAAAAAAGAGCTTTCATAAAAGTTGTTAATCCAAAAATTCGAAAATGGAAGTTATATTGTAGTTAAAATAGTTATTCTAGAATATGGAAAGTTTGGGGTTTTGAAGATATCTATCCAAACCAAATTACAAAGCAATATCCTAATTTTTGATTGACTTATGACATTCGAGTGTAAGAAACTCATGACATAATTTTCAAGTTGCATTTTTTGCTTTTAGTGATCAGATACATAACAATAAATGCCACTATTTTATTTCTGAGACAAGACTGATCTAGAAACACGCCTTTTTATTTTGATTGATCAATTTCAATTTAAACTTTGTAACATGACCTTGACCTTGTGGGGTAAGGTTGTGAAAATGTCTGTTTCTATAACGTTTTAAGTGTAAATAACCCATAAAACATATGTTGCGTGACTTTCGTATATATTTTGTTGTTTGTTAGCTGACCTCAACCTGTAGGACTTACAATGTCAAATTTGATGATGTGGAAGATGTATTATACCATTGAGAGCGCTTTTTGCATACGTCATATTTTGTAGGTTATATTCATATATTATATATGCGCATATAGCCGCGCAACCAGATACCTTGCCAAGAGGGGCCATGTCGCCACCCCGTCTTGAGAAAACTCCAATTCACACTATATAACATGCGACGCTGCTGACGACCCGACTCCACCCCTCTCCTCCGGTCAGTAACATTTCACATTTGGGCTGAAGATTGAAATTTTGGGAGTGAAATAAAAGTGACCCCCCTTGCCCAGAAACGTTCCGCCGCCACTGGGCCTTTTACCTCGTCGTTGTCCCCGGGAACCGGTTACCGCACCCTTCGCTTGTCAGCAGAGACACCCAACTCCAGCTGCATAGCCTCTGCCCAGGTGCGTAGGGCCCACATTATTGACATTCTGTATTTATGGCCCACTTTCCTTCGACAAAAAGTCAAATATATTCGGCTGGAGAGCCTTTTCAGCCCAGAAAACTTGCAGATAGGGGTTTTTCAACACGGGCTACACAACTGCTATCTCAGTTAAAAACCCATGTTGAAGGTGAGCTATTTCCTTTTTAAGATAAAGCTTCAGCCCCTTATATCGGATCGGTTTTTGAGAGAGTTTACTGTTAGCTGCTTACTGTGTGTAGGTAGGTATCCGTAACCTTTTGTCTCTTTCAATTTTTGAAAAATATAAATGCCCACCCTTGTCGTATCAGAAGTTTTTGTTTTGGGTCACTGCAACTACAGGGTCTTTCAATAGCAATGCATTTTTTTTATTTGCCCATTTTAAGCATTTAAAATGGATTAAAATATATAAATTTGGTATCATCTGGTTGAGTACATCTGGACACTTCGTTATTTAGCCATTTTTAAGGTGGTTTGTTGCATGCAAACAAGTTTTGGAGGAATTTCCCCGAGGATGTCAAATTTTTATTTTTATTGATTTTACGGGAAAAAATCGTGAGCAATATTTTAACGCATTTTTTACACACATAAGAACTGTATTATGCACATGTACCGCTTATTTTGTGATCTTTACAGGTGTTAAAAACTCTATTGTTATCTGAACTGTTTCCGCTTTGTCAGGTTTGGCCCAAGCTGTGTTTCTCTTAAGGTTTGCCTCTCCGAAGGGGTGACAGGCCTATCGTCCGCCAGTGCAGTGCCGGCCACCAGCGTCGATCACTTCCTGTTCTTCCACGTAATCAGCACGGGGCCTTCACCGATGCCGTTTAGTCTCTTAATGAGATGTGCGTGGTATTTTGCGTTAGATCCGCCATGGTAAACGTCCACAGACCCATATTATGCCAACGAGAGAGAGATTCAGAGGCTTTTGGCAGGGCCATAGGGTGCGCACTGCGCAGTTGGGCGACTGATGACCTCTGTCCAGCGAACTTGACCTAATGCAAGCAGCTTACTTTCGTTTACCGTGGTTGTGGAGTGTCTCTGCTGGAAACCAGTAGCTCTTCCTTGGTTAGGGGTTTGGTTGCAAATATCTCGTGCAAAAATAAAAATATATTAAGCACGTGCCACTAGCTCAAAATTCACGTGGAAATATGTTCATCCTCGGTTCATCCTTCCCGACGATTTTTATGCCGTAAAATCAAGCACAATCGAATTTCATATCCTCTGGGAAAATCATCAAAAACTTGTTTGCATACAACAAACCACCTTAAAAAATGAAAAAAAATGTTTTAACCCTCGCCCTACGGGACCGTAGAGCGAGGGTTAAAACATTTCACGCAAATTAGTCCATCGTGAAAGCGGCTACTACTAAAATATTTTAAAACATTTTACAATGTTTTAAAATATTTTGCGCAAAATAAGCCATCGTGAAAACGTCTTTTAACTATTGTTCGTTTGTTAACTGGGATGTATAGCGTTGCAATGACTAGGTGATTTTGCGCCCTTAGTCGTGTTAATAACTTCATACTAGCCGTTTTCTCGATGGATTTTTGCGCTGTGAGGATTACAATTTTAAGGATACAATTTGTTATGTTTTGGTAATCTAGCTTCATGATGAACTTTTGTATGCGATTTTCTGGTTAAATGTTCTCTTGGGAAACATTTATAGCCCAAAATTGCATGTTAAAGTTCATCTTGAAGCTTGTCTACCGAAAACTACAAAAAATATATCCTTACAAATGTTATCACAGCACAAAAAATATTGCAAACCTCCACCAGTAACCAAAAACATTCACTAGTGACCAAATTCCAGCGGGGGCAAAAACATAGTTTTGCCCCCGCTGCTTCTCCACAGCGGGGGAAGCTCCCCCGCTACCCCCGCGGTGGCGCCACCCATGTAATCGGCCATGCACTAATGGTTTTTATCAGGCACACCAGAAAAAAATGTATGCGGCGCTAAACTAAATACCTATTACAACATGGAAATCCACATTAAAGGGAAATAATCACCTTTCAGATTTCTTAGGCTTCTGTTATCGTATAACAATGATTTAATTTAAATTTATAAATTAAATTAAATTATTCCCTTATTGAGTGTTGTAAGTTTTTACAAATTGAGAGCAAGTAAACATACTTCTTTCGAAACTCATGAGCAGTGTTTTCCCATCACTATTCCCATTCCACTTTATCCCACAGTCGGCGCCAAATACTCTCGGTGCGATGCCGCGTTTCAAATTTGTTTCAACACCTGGACAATGTCCCTGAAACAACAGTCTCGTCAACCACTAAGTTAAGGCACAGGTAGGACGTTGTTGAAAACGCACAAGAACTCTTTATATCATTCCAGATTTGTTTATTTTTATTTTTATTTTTATTTTTTTTTGGGGGGGGGGGAATAGATGACTCTTTTTCACGATACTACAAGGCATAATGCTGTATACAACCAGTAGCGAAACTATACAAATCCTAATCTAGCAAATAAATTAAGCAATTTTCACAAATTTAGGGGTCACAGCCACTAAAAGGCCGCCATATTAGACGCACATATAACAGCGAATTTGGTTACGTGTTCATTGAATAGCTGTTCTATATTGAGAATCTACGGGCACTTAATCGCAACAAGCAGAACGCAAAATAAATTTGATGTTCCATTACGAAACCAAAAATACGGGAAAAGTCAACAGTTTGATGAGAACCCAAAAAACTTGCAAGCACCTTGCAAGTACCTGTCTCGGTCGTTTTAAGCGTGGAACGCTTACCAACTTTAAATTGCAATATCTTTTAAAAAGAAAGTTTGTATGCAAAAAGTGGGGAATTTACAATATATTTTGGTCTCGTCTGTCAATTTCAAGTGTTAACTCCATTTTAGTGGGAAAAGGTGATTATTTCCCTTTAAAGTTGCTGAAAGGTTTGAATACACGCAGACACTAAGTAAATATACATTCTTTCGTCATTTCAGCCGACCCCCTCAATAATGATCGGTGACGCCCCTGCGAGTTGGTGTGGGTTGGCGTCATTATTACTTATGTGTGTATATGCCACGGATAATCGCGTTTGTGTGTGTGTGTTTTTTTAAGTAATTTTCTTTTTCCGAAAAAGGTGTTTTTACTGAAAAAAATCCCGAAAGTGACTTTTTTATAAAATAAATTTAATCTTAAATACAAAAATAAGGTGACAAAGAATCCGCCGAAAAATATCCGCCGAAAAAAATGAGGTACCTTTGAAAAACGCCCCCCCCCCAATCGAGCGGCTGGATCCGCCCCTGTCAGCGTCAACACACCACATCGTTCATGGCGTAGCAAAAGCTGCACAGAGCTACTCTCCAGGTCGAATCCCTATCAGTCAAAGGACTACGGTATTGACCGCTTCGGAAATCACTGACCAGCTATCACCACGATGCAATAGCTGATAAACTTGGATCAAAATACCACAGACCTCACCTGAGGGTGAGGGCCTGAGTCACTGTCGCACAAATTACCAAGGGTCAGCTCCAGTGGCGCAGCCCGTCCGAACTGACAGCACGTCCGACCTGACAGCCCGTCCAACCTGACAGCACGTCCGACCTGACAGCACGTCCGACCTGACAGCCCGTGCAACCTGAACAGCCGTCCAACCTGACAGCACGTCCACCTGAACAGCCCGTCGCAACCTGACAGCCATCCGACTTTGGAGGGAATGGAACAAACCAGCACGTCCGACCTGACAGCCCGTCCAACCTGACAGCACGTCCGACCTGACAGCACGTCCGACCTGACAGCACGTCCGACCTGACAGCACGTCCGACCTGACAGCACGTCCGACCTGACTCGCTGCCAGCTGACCACTCAAATATCAACCGATCATGTTTTTGATTTAATTCACGTTACACATGCATTTGGATAAACGTGCACAGGTCATATATACAACAACTACAAGATAGCAGACATCTGATCCCAGACAAGTTTTTGATGACCTCAGGAGATGAAAGTTTAAAGTCAATGGGTTTATTATTGCATGAGTTAAGTAACTTTGATTTGTACGAAGGTAAGTTGCGCAAGGGCTCAATGAAAATAGATTATGCCGTCATTTTCCGTAAATTACAAAACTTTCGAGGGTGGAGGTAAACACCGCTCCACAGCAAGACGAGGATTACAACTGTAATACAAAATAGACAAGTTTGACACGTAGGCAAGGACATTTAGCTACTCATCATTATTAGGCGATAACACATGGACTTGACGATAACTCTGTGAGACTGCGACGCTGATGGTCGAGCGTTTAGTCCGAGCCTGTCCTGACCTGATTCAGCGGGTCAGCGTCCAAGGTGGAGTTGAGCCTCAGTAGCCGTCGAACTACCTCCAATGAGGGCACACTGCGCTTCCCTCGATTCTTGTGCCCGTTCAACTGTATAATAAACAGAAGCGTCAGATTATCATAGCCATATAAACCATACCATGAATAATGCTAGGGAACGGTTCAACGCTAATAATTATCAACAGCGTTAGGACATTATATAGTACGTAAAACAAGGCAAACCAACTAACAATGCAATCGCACGACATGCACGATTACTTACGATTCTTATATTTTATATTTTGTTTTATCTTCCTTGAGTGACTTTCTACTTTTGTTCTCTTTTGTGGTGTTAACTGCCCCCTCCCGGATGTTTCTCAATAACTCAAAAACGATGGCAAATATCAACGTGAGACTTTCAATATCTTTTTGTACAAAAATTATACGTCTGCTAAAAAAACTTAAGTGAAATTGATGCGTTTTTTAACTTTAATAATGACGTGTAATAACGTCATGTCATGCCATTTTTGGTGAAAAACGACAAATGTTTAAAAAATCGTAGAGAATGGAGGTTTCAAGCAAATCACAAACACAAAGAAACAAAAGGAGGGAAATGATGCACGAAATGAAAAAGGATGACTTTGCTTCTATATGAAGATCTCAGATTTGTAAAATTTGAGTTTTTGACCCCTAAAAATAAGAAATAAAATCCAGACAATTTCTCACAAAATCGATTTTTTAACCGGAAAATATGTAAAAGAACCAAGCATGGACGATACGTAAACCAAATTTCAAAACAATTTCGTTATTTTGGACTAACTTAACGCGGCAGTCACTGGGGTATTTTCTGTAACACGAGTCACTGGGGGGGGGGGGCTTTTTTAAGCCCCCCTTGTATCTTCGGAACCAATCAGACGATCGCGCTGAACCAAACGGCAATCGATAGCCCAGGAAAATTAATCGACGTTAAATAAATTGTGTTGCCCTAGACGTCAGTGGTGACGTCACAAGTCAGGTCAAAGGTCAAAATCTAGCCGTTCTAGTTTATACCTAGTTTATAGACCATATTGTCCATTCAAGCCAATTAGTTGCAACCATGATCACTCAGAGTGCTCTCAAAGGTATGACACACATCCAGAATGAGCGAGTTGGGGATTTTTGGCAAAATGTCAAGGTCAAGGTCAGGTCACATAAGGTCACTATGCCAAAAATAATATAAAAGTCATGCAACGCATGTTGTACATACCATTTTACGTATATGACTCGAAATTGATACACATTTTACCACCTGATTTAATGTACGTGAATTGAAGGTCAAGTAAAGGTCAAATTCATGTCACAAAAGGTCAAAATGTGAAATTGATTAATACAATAAATCAATACATTTTTCTAGACCAGTTTTGTCTCGGAAATGCAGCGCTGCCCTTGATTTGTCTGTATCTGGTCAAAAAGGGCGAAAAATGAAATTTCGAAATTTGACGTCACGAGTTACCCATACCATATATGTCATCACTCAGTCAAAAATTTAGATATCATTTTGAAATTTGGTATGGTTGTTGAATATGTATAGTTATTTTACATATATTCTGTTTTTTAATATCTTTAGTTTTAATTTTATATCATTTTTCAAAAAAAGTAAATTTTTGATTTTTTTAGGTCAAAATCATTTTTTTCTCAAAAATCCAAGTTGGTCATATTGTAGCCCTTGACATTTGCTATCTTCTCATTTTCGGATTCCATTTTGTCAATTACATGACATTCGTAGAGTCTCCTAAAGTTTAGCTGATTTTGGTGTCAAAATCGTGTGAAGTGACGTCACTAACTTAGCTTTATCTAAAAAGTATGACAAAATTAAAAAAGGGCAAGGGGTGTGAAAAAGATGCCCGGTCATGGAACTAGAAGTTTGGCGTTGATAGCTGCATTGTTTCGTTAGATACGTTAGATATTCCTCAGGGGGGGGGGAGGGCCTAAAAAAGACCCTCCCAGGTAACTCACGGGTTACGTCTCCACAAGTATAAGTAACTCAGGACGTCATTTTTGTGTTGCTTTTATTATATTATTATTATTTATATATATATATATATAAATATATATATATATATATATATATATATATATATATAAAAACAAATGCCTTAGCTGTACTTTTAAGAAAAAAATGGACTATTAAAATGTATTTTTTCTTTAAATTATTCAATTTTACAATTTGAACTTAAATGACATGAATTAGACCTTTTATGGTGTCAGGTTCTGAAAATGGCNAACACTACATTCAGGTAAATGGCACTGCAATTGGATTAAAATTGTGTAGGAATTATGTTTGTACCTATCTAGGAAAATAGAAGTCAAATCGGTTATGTTCTTCGGTGCTAAAACCTTTCGTATATTTACGTTACTCAGACGACATATTCGGGATATGGTTACACGGAGAGGAAAAGTTAAGGAAGTTTCATGACCTCTCAAATGGAATACATGAGCTGATCAAACTTCAACTGACACTTTCAACAACAGTTGTGGAGTTACTTGATGTGAGAGTGAGTGTGAGTGGTGATAGTTTGTGCACAGATGTTTACACTAAGCCAACTGATTCAAAGTCGTACCTTCATTTCTCTTCAGACAACCCATCACACATGAAAAAAGCCATCCCATCAGGTCATGCAAAGAGGGCAAGAAGAATATGTAGCTCCAGCTCAGATTTCCGACGCCAAACTAATGATATATACAAAAACCTTTACACCAGAGGGTACCCTGACCAAATTATAAGTGATGGTTTGAGACGGGTAGAGAAAGTGGATAGAGCAAAGTTGTTAGAAGGTGTGACAAGAAGGCAAGATAGGCAAGGGTCACTTATTGGTCGTCACTTATTCAAGTTATTTACCAAATATTAGTAAAACACTTAAAGAGAAGAAACACCTTTTGGCACGGTCAGATAAACTTATGCACATTCTTAAGAATGACGCCTTTGTAGCGTACAGAAGGGGGACTAACCTTAGAGATATTTGAGTGCACACAAAGACCAAACAGCTGGATCAGATAGATCAAAAGAGTCAGGGTGAGTGTGGAAAAAACTGTACGGTGTGCAAAGTTATTTACAAACAGGAGGAGAGAGTAAGGGGAACCGGGAGGGAGGGAACCGTACATACGATAGAAAATAGGATTGTAGGTCCCAAGGAACGTAATAACGGCATTTTTGCGAAGTATGTGATGTGTTGTTTATGTGGGAGAAACGGGAGGGGCGCTCTACCAAAGAGTCCAAAATCATATGTCATCTATATGGTGCGGAAATAATGAAATGGAGGTAGCAGCCCACTTTAATGGGGAGGGACACCAGCTGTCGAAAGCAAAACTTCTGGGACTGGAAAAGGTGTGGAAGGGTTGGGTAACATTAGGAGAGTGCGGGAAAAATATGGATTTACCCATCCATAAAAACCGGCGACCCTTCAAATCCATCCAACTTTCGTCCCATTTCAATACTTCCGGTTATCGCCAAGATTGCAGAGCGAACAGTCCAACGCCAGCTCTTTTATTACCTTTCATCCAATCATCTTCTTGCTCCTACCCAACACGGTTTCCGCCCGCGGCACTCAACAGAGACGGCACTCACCTGTATCAGTGACCAGTTACTTTCGGCCATTTACTCTGGCAAAATCTCGCTTCTTTGCTTAATTGACCTTAGCAAATGTTTTGACGTTATTCACCACGGTAAACTTCTAGAAAAACTTCATACTCTCAATATAGATACTTCATGGTTCCAAAATTACTTGCACGGTCACACACAGAGTGTTAGCTTCACTGGCTCTGATAGCAAGGTTAAGATTTCCGCACCGCGTTCCATACAGCAAGGAGTTCTTTCAAGGCTCATCTCTCGGCCCTATTATTTGTATGCGCGTTTGCAAAACTGACCTGAGTCGTCATGGGCTGAATGCGCTTGTGGTGCAATACGCCGTGATACCACGGTCATGAATTTCGGAACAAAATCTTGCTTGCCTGCGCTTATCGCTCGCATGGAGTTGGCTCTCTCTCTGCTCTCGGAGACTACTTTCTTTGCAATGGTCTTCAAGTTAACGTAACGAAGTTCGAACTCCTTACCATCTGCTCACGACAAAATTTACGCTCTCTTCCTCAATTCACCATCAAATTTCGCGATACTTATTTGGCTCCCCGCTCCGAGGCACGCAACCTTGGCGTCGTCTTTGATCAAAACCTCACCTGGGACGCTCATGTGTCCGCCCTCTGCTCGCAAGTGCTGCGAATCCTAGTCAGCTATGCCACATCCGCCATTTCCTCCCTCCAGAAATCCTCCCGAAATTGTCACTTCCTTGTGATCTACACATCCGTTTACTGCCTGGTTGTGTACGGCAGCGGCTCCGTCAAAAACCTTTCAACCGCATTCAGAAGCTTATCAACTTTGCTGCCCGATCGTTTCGGACAAAACGAAAGTACGACGCGTATACTGGTGTGCGTGACGCGCTGGGGTGGCTGGATGCTCCCAACCTCTTTCTCTACCAAACACTCATGCTTCTCCACAAAGGTCCCGCCCGCACCGCTGAGCCGCGAGAGTCTCGGCCGAGATATTCGTGACAACACTGGGCTGACGGCCTGCCCCACTCGCGCACACTCGGACAGGACCGGCTCTATTCGTTGCCCGGGTTACGGAGTTTTTCTGAGACTGGAAAGAGCGCTTCGTCTACCGCGCTGCTCATGCTGTGAAAGCTGCCACGCGAATTTAACGATATGTCTGTCAAGACAATTTTAAAAGACAGATGAACGCTTCGAAATCCTGTCAGCAATGTCTGATTCTGTTTTCATTTTCGGTGTGAAAGCGTAATGTGTACATATGTGTGCATGTTTTACTGTGTCATGTCTTTATCCTATGTTATCCCTTATTGACATAAGAACTGTAAAAACACAATTCGTGGTGGATTGCTTCGTGAATTACATACAATGGATAGGCTTATTTGGCACAAAACGAAGTGCAAGGGACGTAAATATGAAAACTGTTTAAATTAGGAAAGAAGTTAAGTGGAAAGGAATAATAAATTATGTGAATTTGGCGAGCTAGCGGTGTGCTTTAGGTTGAGTGTGTTTTTTGTACGCCGCCGCACGGGTTGTATGTGAAACTGTGACTGATGTGTTTATGCTAATGTTTCGAAACTAGAAACTGTCCGAACAAAGCTAGTTTGTTTGTCATTTAATTTTACGTCAAGCCGAGTACAGAAGTTATATATAATATATATATTATATATATATATATTATATAATATATATATATATATATATATATATATATATATAATTATTAGTGAACTTTTGGCCAGCAGGTTCTAGTAATACAAGTTCTGTAAATATGACTGCATAGCGTGCAATTCGTTAGTTTCTTTCCGAGGTTTTCTAGGCTTCGATAGTTTTCCGGTCATGCTTGATTAAACTCAGAATGATTGTGGCCTATATTGTCAGGCTAAAGTTTCGTTTAACCATCTCGATTAACATCTTCAGTACATACATAAAAGGCAAAATAACACAAAATAAAATTCAGCCGTATGCGGACATCGGTAATCAATAGGTTTGCATCATTTTCATTGAACCTATATAATTGAATTTCAGAAAACGTTTTACAGCAAAAGCGCATGCTAATTACAAAAGCACTTCCTGGAAAAGTACGCTCATTTGACAATTCAGCAGTGAGCACATATGCCTAATACGTGAGGCCTCTCTCCTCTATATATCATACTACATAATAATACATTGGTTCGATATATAACACTTCATGCAATAGCTAAATGCACATTTGTAATTGGTCTACATTTTACATCCTAAACTTCGCTTGCATACATGTGATTTTCAGACCACAAAGGGTCTCAAAAGCACATAGTATCTGAAACCCCGCAAAGGGTACCAGAAGATGGCCACCGGCGCCCACATGGTGTCAGAGGAGACCTGCTGACACCTTATGTGGGCGACAGAGGTCTCCCCGGCACCCCTCACGGGGGGCCAGAGGTCTCCCATCATAAAGAGATAAGGTTACCTCTTAAGTCCTTTGGCGGTTGATGAGCGGGGTCTCTGGTCTCTGATAATAGAGCGCTTCCAGCACCATAAGTTTTTTCTTCTTTTTGGAACATCTAGCTAAGTGCTGGTATGTTCCCATCATGCTGGCGTGTGAGCGGTTACATCGTGATTTAATTTCGCCGTGTTTTTCAAGAAAAGCCCATTTTTGGCAGGTGCATGGTAAATGCGGCGTGACCAGGGTTGTGGTGGTATGGCCAATATAACCGAGGAGTTTAATTCCGGCGGCGCACAGTCGCCATGGGCATTGAAATTCGTATAGACGTTAAGTGGCCTTGAGGTTCAGTGGTGTCACGCGAAAGGGTTGTTTTGTCATGATTAAATTTTTTAGAAGCTAGGAGCTTGATAGTAAATTATAAGTTGCCATTTTGTTATGGGGTCTGAATTCGGGGTGCAGTTTCTGTAAACGATGTTCGTGAAGGACTTTTCATCTTTTTTGTACGCGGAGGCAATGGGTTACCCTTTGTAAAAAAAGTCTCATTGTTTGGTTCGTCATGATCATCAGTGGTGTGGGTGGATTGAATAGATGTTTGTGTAGTTGTCCGTCTAATGTGTTGATCCTACGACGGTTACTGTATACTTGTTATTTACCTAAATCTTTAATCCTCTGTAGTTCTGGTGCAAGCGCGGCCAGGGCCTGTTTTCACCAAATGAATTTATTCACTCGTACTTTCAGAAGTAATTACATTCAAGTATTCCAGTATTTACTATTTCCTGTTTCACAGGGGAATAATATTCCAAGCCAATTATTCGCGCATGCACACCTAGCTACGCGCTGATTGGCTTAACCGGGCGGCACTTTATTTTTCTTCTGCAGATGGAATATCCTATATTATCTTATGGTTTTTGACTAAATATTGACTATTTTGTTAAGTTATTTAAAATTATATTATTATAAATAATAACCGTTCTTCAAGGCTTTGTATTGATAATGGCTATTTATATTTCCTTGGAATTATGCATTGCATCGCCTTCAAGGCCGCCATTGTTAGTAAAACAAACGATCAGCTGCGGTTGTTTACTTTTGTCGGCCACTACGCGATTTTGCTTGGGAATTTGTGATTTTGTTGGTTTTTGAAGTTGCATTTGCATTTGTTAAGTTAATTGTATATTTTTTGTCTACTAATCATAATAATGCCGGGATTTCGAGATGAGAAGAGGAATAAGAAAATTGAATTGTTTCGCTTCTTGAGCGCCAACAGAATGGTAAGTGAATGATTTATTCAGATTTTGTGTTGTAATGTTGCAGATACTTATTACTAACGAATTTCAATGGAACCTACTTGTTAATTTTTATTTATTTAATAAGGATCAAGCAAGCCGACGTTCTTGCAGGTATTTCTTCCGAGATATATTACCTGTACGGGCTGCATTGCTGTTTGAAAGCAAGTATACTTTACATGTATTTCTAATTGAATTAAGTTTTGGTTCGAGTGTCGTGCGGTGATTAATATCGTTTTTTGTCGTGCGGTGATGAAAATTGTCCCACGGGAATTGACCCACTCACTCTGACTTGTCCAAGTTGGGGATGAGGTGGTGGTGGGGGGGCGAATCCCTCCTACTGACTGGAGGAAACTACACCGCTGTTTGAAACATTGTAAGTTTCGTCCATCCGACCCAGTGTTGTCGCCTGCAACGGTATGCACAGCTAATACACATGTTACGAAGATGTCCTACCTTCCGGCACCCGTAGCATGTTGCCAGCCTGAATAAACTATCTTTGTGACTGGAGCATGGCTGTATAAACGAGACCGCAACGGCCGCCGGAATGGGTGGGGTCGTTTCCTCAGCCGTTCTGGCGCCGGCACCAGTGTCCACGGCACGCAGCGAGTCCGTAACGACCGCTATGCAGACTCTGAGCATAGTTCTATCCGCCGCAGTTCCGTACGAAACGATCAGTCGGCCTTTGGGAAAAAATCCTCGTCTGCCTGTCCACCTGCTCTTCCCTCGTGGGTTTTTGTGACGGTTTAGATCTGGGCTTAGATCTCCGTAATACCGAAACCACTCGGGGTCCACCCACGCTAAGGAAAATTGCACGTTTCTAAGGCGCGTAGTACCGAAACCACTCGGGGTCAACCACGCTAAGGACAATGCACGTTTCTAATGCGCATACGTAATAGACTTTGCAGCATAAACTGGTAAAAATTTAACGGCTTACTTTTTCCATAATCGCCAAAGTCACCATCACTGTAGGTACTCACCAATGCTCATCAGCGAAGAAGCCATCGTGTGGACAGTGGACACGTCAAATCCGAAAAGTCACAACTTGTCTGTCGCATCGTCGTTCTCAGGAATCCAATATGTCTGCTCCGTTCCGTATTGAGTTGTAAGGTTCACGGGCGAAGAGCATAGGTGGAACACTTAATGTAGTTGGGTTGAGCTAAAACCCCCAATATAATTTGTGTATGACGCCGATGTGGTACAGAAATCAGGCTCTTACAATTAAGTGCAACCCACAATTATTGCAAAAAGTTTACGTCCTGGCGAAGAGCTACCATGGATCCATGAAGCTACGTGCCGACGCTGCAATCGCGAGCGCGCGGCTTGCCAGACGCGCGCCAAGATGACGCCAGTGACCTAGTGGCAAAACCCTACACTACAACTGCGGCGCCGCNTCAATAGTTTGCCATTTTAACCACGACGTCACCATGATTATGTAGTAAAAAAAACCTTATTGTGTCGGCAGCCGAGTGGGCTGTTGTTAAACGTTATTTCTTCATATGAAAGAGCACCTTAATATTTGTCTGGAGTTAGACAGGTAATGCCAGGGACCACTGGCGGGATCCAGAAAGTGTTATTTCGACAGTTTGGGGGGGGGCAAATCCCAAAAATTATCGCATAATTCTGAAAACTCATCGGATTTCGCTTGCTTATGTATCAATAACTGATTTAAAACAAACATTCTTTAGTAAAAGTTGCTTAGTTTTACGACAAACTCAGGAAATGTGTCAAATTTGCGCCGATTTTGGGTGGGTTGGGGGGGCATGGCTCCTTTGGCCCCCCTGGATCCGCCCTTGCCAGGGACGGTGTCCTCGGTAGCCGTCCTTCGCCGGCTGCAGACGGTCACGTGACCGGGTGGGTCAGTCGGGGTTGGCCGAACCTTATTAGCTTCTGGAAACCTTGGCTACGTTGGGGCCGCTAATACGTGGATTTTGCCTCAAGTTGACGAAAGACCTCGCGTCCGCTCGGTAATGAATACAGCAATACTCTGTGCTGTGGTATTACTTGCATTATTGACATACAGACAGTCATTATTGAAAGGCATTTGCTACTGAATGGTCAGTGACTGACAAAAGCTTACGTAAATACTTGCTGTTACTGAAGGTTGGTTGCATGTAGTTACGTGATAAGAGTTATCAAAGTAAACAATTCATGCGGTAATGCTCAAAATGACAGAAAGCAATGGAGCTTGCATTCACTTTATGCCTCGTTTGTTGTTCAAATACACATATTTGCGCGTTTGACAAACAAAGGATTATAGGCATTCTTTTCTGTCATTTTATGTTGGGAATTTCGAGCAGTATTGGCCACATTCGTACAGTTATATGCTGTTGTTACCATGCTAGTAGTCACGTAGCAATTAGGGCTCCATGCAGTAAACCAAGACGACTCACTTAATGGGAAGGATAATACACAAAGGAAATAATTGCCTATGTATCTCTTAAGCTTAAGCGTTTGTTATCACAGCATGCTATCCTGTCTTATGTTGTGTTTCCTCAGTATTACCGCTATACCGTTGATGAAGCACAGTATACAGTCCCGTAATCTTAATGACGAAGTGTAAGCTCAGTTTGTTTGTCAGTGCCGCGCACCTCCGATAATCACTAGCATCGCCGTGTCAGTGCAGGCTGGCGGAGGTCAGAGTCTCGCCATCAGAAGAAGGGAGTGCTGCCAAGGAGGAGGACGTTCGTCAGAGAAGAGAGCTCTTCAGAGCTCTTCAGAGATAGTTTTTTTTTCGTCAGAGAAGAGAGCTCTGCTCTGTCACTCAGTCGAGTAAGGTCCAAACCAGCAGACGGACATTAAACCAACGTCCCACGCGAAGTCTGAAATACAGCATCAGAACAGACATTCTCCGAAGTCTTATCCACCATCGCACCAACGTCTGTTGAAGTCGGGCTACGTTATCGGGCCAACATCGTGCGACGTCGAGAACACATCATCGAAACCACCACGTCTTGTGCAGTCCAGATACTTTGGAAACGTTCGTTTGAAGTCTAAATCCATCGGAACGTCCCTCACAAGTATAAATACATCATGTAAACACAGTGTCGCACTTTGAGTGTTAAATACATTATCAAAGTAACATAACGATATAATACCAGGATATTCTAACCTTCCATCGGTGATTGTCAGCTTCCCGGAAAGTTTCAGCCCACTGTGTACTGGCAGGGGATGTATCTTCACGCTGCTGCTGCTGCTATCGATGTTCTACTGGCTGTCTGGATCCCACTTGGGACTGCTACATCCGACTGAAGCCTGCATGGAGACTGCCTGGAGTGACGGTCATCTACTCCGAAAAAACGCCATCGAGACTTTCACCCTCGCCTCCCCCCGCGGCACCAGCTGCACCTGCTGCGCTCTCTGCCACCGGAACACGGCCTGCGCCAGCCTCAGCTTCAAACCCGACACCAGAGAGTGTCTTCTGCATGACACCGTCGCCAGCTACTCCACGCTGAGGCCAAACGACTCGTGGAAGTACTTCGTCATGCCTGGCCGGTCGCAGCACCAGCAGTTCTGCCGCCAGGACTCGGACTGTCAGACACAGGGCGACTTCTGTCGGGGCCGCGTCTGTACCGACCTGACTGCCGTCACCTGCCGGGTCATCTACGAGACGTTCGGAGCCGGGAGCAAGTACGGCGAATGGACCCCAATGTACGGCTGGCTCCGCAATCAGCTCCTGATCGTGACATGTCGCATGAGTTCTGACTGGCCTGGCTTCACCAGACTGCTGAAAAGCCAGAGAGGGTTCGCCTTCACACGCGGCGACGTCGGCTATTCTCAGATGTCCCCACACACAAAGAGCTCTATCCTGGACCTGGCTGAGGATATCCGCCAGCTGCGAAACGACTCCACCTACCGGATGTATCTGAGGGGCAAGGGCCTGTTTGTCAGCTTCAGCAGCGTGCCGCGGACGGAGCCGGTGCTGTCCACCTTCCCCCGCGACACCCCCGTCGGCAGAGTCACCCAACGCAGCAGCGACCCGGAGCTCGAGTCGGTCGCCATGCCGTACCGACCGGCTGAGGGCGATGACCTTGTCCTGGTCAAGGTCACGACTGGGCTTCCGTGGGAGACAGAGCGATCCCTGGCTCGCACCGACGGCCAGTTATGGGAGGGCCTTCTGGAGGATGTTGTTCTCTTTGTCCGTGAGTAGGTTTCAGCTGATGCCTTGGACAGCACGCAGCAAGGTGGTCACTTGATGAGCAGCCTCTGCTGACCAGTAGTTCCTAGTAGTCCGCTAGTAGTTCCTAGTAGTCCCTAGAAGTAGTTGACTAGTAGTCCGCTCCTGTAGCTCAGTGGGAGAGCGCTAGACTTCTGACCTATCCCGGTACTGGCAGCCCTGGTTCGAGTTCACTTCGGCGCTTCGCTATTTGTAAGCTAAGTGGGAGAGCGCTGGTCTTCTGGCCTATCCCGGTAGTGGCAGCCTGGGTTCGAGTCGCTTTTGGCGCTCGCTATTTGCTCCTGACTGGGATGGCCTGCAGCCGGTGGCAGCGGTCGCACTCGAGGCCAGGTACGTCAGTGAGCGGGGCGGACCGTGTCCAGGTATGTTGGGCACGGAAAACTTTCGTCTCTAAATTCTGCCGGCCAACAGGAACTGCGCGATGGGGTGGTGAGGTCAGGGCCAACGCAATGAAGCTCTGCTTAGCGCGGGTCGTGATCTCAAAAAGCGATCCACTCAAAACATTCGAACTACATTTATCTTACAAATCATTGTGTACACATTTTCTGTGTTATATTATTTTAGAGCTATGTGTGTGCATGTCCAGCCAGGACGTGAAGCTGCCGTACCTTGTATACCTGCTTACGCGTTGTAAACGTTTATAAGCCAATAAATGCCTTAACGGTCTTGTGAAAGCTGAAAATTTGTGGCATTTAGTTCAGATATGGTTTACTTTTGTTTTGCCGAACAGTATGGAAACATGTATACGTTAACATATAAAACAGGTCGCCTTTAACTCCATAGGTCACGTCTTTCTTTTCCTCGTCAACTCCTGCATAATGACCAACGACGTGCCATCCTCCTGGAAACACTCCCTGGTGTATCCCATCCATAAAACCGGCGACCCTTCAAATCCATCCAACTTTCGTCCCATTTCAATACTTACGGTTATCGCCAAGATAGCAGAGCGAGCAGTCCAACGCCAGCTCTACTACTACCTTTTATCCAACCATCTTCTTGCTCCTACCCAACACGATTTCCGCCCGCGGCACTTAACAGAGACGGCGCTCACCTGTATCAGTGACCATATGCTTTTTTGACCATCGACTCCGGCAAAATCTCGCTTCTCTGCTTAATTGACCTAAGCAAATGTTTTGACGTTATTCACCACGGTAAACTTCTAGAAAAACTTCCGACTCTCAATATAGATACTTCATGGTTCCAAAATTATTGCACGGTCACACACAGAGTGTTAGCTTCACTGTCTCTGATGGCAAGGTTAAGATTTACGCACCGCGTTCCATACAGCAAGGAGTCTTTCAAGACTCATCTCTCTGCCCTATTATGTTCTGCGCGTTTGCGAATGACCCGAGTCTTCATTCGGCTGATGCGCTTGTGGTGCAATACGCCGATGATACTCGGGTCATGATTTCGGAACCAAAATCTTGCTTGCCTGCGCTTATCGCTCGCATGGAGTTGGCTCTCTCTGCTGCTCGGAGACTACTTTCTTTTGTAATTGGTTCTTAAATTTACGTAACGAAGGTTGAACTCCTACCATCGGCTCACGACAAAATTCGCTTCCTTCCCCAATTCACAAAAATTTTCGCAGATACTCTTTGGCTCCCCGCTCCGAGGCACGCAACCTTGGCGTCGTCTTTGATCAAAATCTCACCTGGTACGCTCATGTATCCGCCCTCTCTTGCAAGTGCTGCGGAATCCTAGTCAGCCTATCCCACATCCGCCATTTCCTCCCTCCAGAAATCCTCCCCGAAATCGTCACCTCTCTTGTGATCTCACACATCCGTTACTGCCTGGTTGTGTACTGCAGCGGCTCCCCCAAAACCTACACCGCATTCAGAAGCTTATTAACTTCGCTACCCGAGTCGTTTCCGGAAAACGCAAGTACGACCGCGTGTCTGGTGTGCGTGACGCGCTGGGGTGTGCTGAGATCTCCCACCTCTTCCTCTACCAAAACCCTCTGGCCTTCTCACAAAAGTCCCCCGCACCGCTGAGCCGGAGAGTCTCGCCGAAGTATTCGGGACCCACTGTGACAGCACTCGCCGACACACNGAATTTTGTTGGACGAAATTGCTTTATTGTTTCACAAAAGAAGTTAAATCGACGAAGGAGAAGATAACCGAAGTTTTCACGTTGATAGCACTATCGGTTAATAAGTTATTAGGAAAAATCATCAGGGGCGTTAAACGTCCCACAGTCAATGGTGGGCTAATGGAAGAACCGTGTAATCTTTGAAGCCATTGCGCTACCTCTAAATATTAATATTTTTCAAATAATTTTACAGGTGATGTTTTTGTTAGTACAATCATATTTTCCGGGGCCGACCCAATACAAATAACCAATTTTGCAAAATAAGTTTCAACCTAACCAGCAGGGTATCCAAAGTTGTGTTCGGGGATGCATATGGACATGTTGCCTACCGAATGGCGTTTGCATCATCACGATCCAACAGATTGCTCCGGAGATATCGCTTCGCCGACCTCGATTATGGCAGCCATCTTGAAATTCAAAACCATATAGGTTGAAAATTTACTGACAATTATTTTATATTTTGGCGTTAAACAATCAACTATAATTATGTTTGTAATGTCGTACAAACCTCACCGCCATGTACCGCTTCGTCTTGGACCTATTCACAAAAACACTTCAGTGCGAATGTAAAAGCCGGTGGGTTTTGCCCACCTGGCAATGAGTTTTGCCCACCTAGTTTGCCCACATGGGCAAAACAGTTGTACCCGCCCGTTTAAACCATGGTTTAAACCGGGCAAACTGGTCAGTTGGGCAAAACTGTGGCCAACCCTGATCAGAGTTATTAGTAAAATCATTGCTGATGACCTCAGATGACCCCAATGACGCTTGGTAGAAATCACCTAAGCAACAATTGCAACCTGATCCTTTAGAATGAGCTAAAATGCATGGATTCTGACAGAATTGCCTGATCCAATGCATATTTTTGGAAAAGGAAGCATTTGTTTTATTTTCCCCCATTCCCTTATAATGGGGAGGTCCGAGGAAATTGACCTGACCTTTGGTCACCGATCGAAAAAATCCGAGATATACGAATTTGTAGGTACTGATATTCTTATGAAATCCTGCGAGTTTCAAAATTATCGAAAAAAGACTGTGGCTTTGGCAGAACGCACATTTTTTGAAGGTGAGGTCACTTGGACATGGACTTGTGACCTGACCTGAGATGACCTCAGTCCTAAGTCAAACTTTTACAAAGTGTGTGTAATTGATGCCCAACAGGTGTACAAAAATTTGGGGCGCTGCGCGCCGCCGTTTTTGCGCTACTCCTGAATAAAACCTGAGGGGCGGAAAATCAACCGCCTGCAGTGCGCGGGTTACAAATGTTGCAAATGCTTAATAACACGCAGACCTAAAGCGATATACATTTTTTCGTTATTTCGCGACCCCCTCAAGAATTAATGGTGAGCCCTTGCGAGTTGTATGCCAAAACGTGATTTTTACTTACGTGTGTATATGCTACGGAAAGTTTGTGTTCTGTGTGTTTTAATGTGATTTTTTCCCGCTTTTATGTTTTTTTTCTTCTACGATTTCTCCTTCGAAAAAGTGGTTTTCCCAGATATATTTTTTTTATCTCGAATAGCGAAATAAAGGTGAGACGCCAAATCCGCGGAGGAAAAGGAATTGGATACCTTTTTGCAAAAAAAAAGTTGTCCCCCCCAACCGAGCGGCTGGATCCGCCCCTGCTCTGCAGCACGGGGTCCTCTGAGACCACACCAACCACAGACCCCACTAACCCCCAGGGAGAGGAATCTGAGACAGCTCGATCGCCGTGCTCACCTGCAGTTCCCGCGGCAGCATGGAGAGGTGGTAGAAGCGGGTCGCCGGGGAGACGTCCTGCCTGCCGGCGCCGTCCACCACCTCCATATACTCGGACAGCGAGTCCCGAGCCGGCGCGTACAGCTCGCCAAACTCTGCCAGCTGGCCGTCCACGATGTTGGACACTTTGTTCTTGTCCTCGCCCACCCACATCCGGAAGTCACCTGGGGGAGGGGAGGGGTGCGGTGGAGCGGGGGTCAGCCACGTCGGTACGAAAGGAGAAGCGCCTGGGTGACGGTAAAATATTGTTGTCCCGGAATGGGACGCAGCAAAACGTAGCAAATAGCGGAGACAGTTCATCGTGTGGTGATGAAACTAGTAAGAGGCCAGTTTTTGTTTGCCCAACCCGAATTCAGGTGGAGCTGTTTCGCCTATGCGAGTGTCTTTCAAAAGTCAAAACACTTCCGTAGCTTAATACACAAAGCGTGACACGTAAAAACAAAGAACGGAGGAGTACGCTGATATCTGAATCAAACGACAATGGGATGCGCTGACGTCTAAATCAACAGCCATTCGCCAGTAATAACCACACCGTGTCAACCCCATTCCAACCAGCGACAGCACCGACCGCGGGCCGAGGCCCAGCCTACCTGTGTAGGAGAGTCCGGCGATCTTGGTGTAGAGTTCCCGCTCGGTGAAGTGGCTGGGCAGCAGCAGCAGCGCCGTGTGCAGGGCCGACTGCATGTTCAGCCGGAGCGCCGTGGCCAGGTCATCAGCTGTTGGCGGGGAGGGGGACACGGAACGGAGCATGTCAGGGTACCGGCACAGAGGTGGCGGTCGGTTGGCGGGGATCGCGACACAGGGAACAGTAGGTACAGCTGGACACACGTCCTTGTCTTTCCGTCAGCGAGAAACGTACATCTGAGATCTGCACACCAGCCCTTCCATCGGCGTGCGGTAGCGTCAACACATAGTCACAAAGCTCGTCCGAAGAGAAGGCGAAGAGTGGGCCGGATCAGGATGACATGCGGGTGTAATGATCATAGCTATAATTGATAGACCGAGTCAACCACCGATGGAATCCGAGCCCACCACCGGCCAGCATCAGCGAAAGGTGACAGGACGGATCAGCTGAAGGGTGAACAGTTGCGACGTTCAAGTGGGCAGAGGGCATTGTCGTACTCACAGGTGGGAGGCAGTAGGATGCGGCATGGCTTGTGAAGTCGGCCCGACACGTACAGCGTGTCCCAGTCCAGCAGGTCAGACAACAGCGCAGCTGTAGATATCACGCCGTACTTGATCGTCTGTAACACAGGCCCGGTGTCACCCACAGCGTGTCCCAGTCCAGCAGGTCAGACAGCAGCGCAGCTGTAAATATCAAACCGTACTTGATCGTCTGTAACACAGGCTCGAGGTCACAGGCAAGAAAGATAACAAGCACACACCTACACACGCAAGCACACGCATAGGTATGCAGTATGCACACAACAATGAACATATATTTTATAAAAGCGAAAGTCAGCACAAGAACGAACATGGTGGTGAATGGCGACACAAGCAGAAACATCTGCCTGTGTAACAGTTTATCTGCTGCATACAGGCTGCATGTCATTTAACCCGCGCCCCATTTCCGGGGGGTAAATTTTACCCTCCCCCTGCAGCATTTTCTCAATAACTTGAGAACTATGAGTTAGCGACTTTAAACTTCCAGTACCTTTTACTATGATGCATCAATGCTACATCTTTTCACTGAAATTCGCTGATATCGAAGTAACACTTTGGGAGATAATGACGTTTAAATGACGTCATGTCATGCCATTTTCGGTGTAAAAACGACAAATGTTCGACAAATCGTATAAAATCGATTTTGTACTTTAAATTGTCAATGAAAAACGTAAAATGAAGGAAATGGCATTGTCTTAAAAAAAAGTCAACTAGGATTGTCAAAATTGTGTGGTTTTGACACATCAAAATACCCCAAAAAAATGATTTTGGGAAAAAACGTCCACAAAATCATTTTGCTTTAATGATTAAAAAAAGAAATATGTATGCTACATAAACTAAGCATGGAAAATACCGAACCCAATTTTGATGCAATATATTTATTTTTGACTGACTTATGGCTTCCCAAGTATAAGTAACTCATGACGTCATTTGTAAAGTTGTATTTTTATTTTTTTGCTTTTAGCGACTAGATAGAGACAAGTAAATGTCACCCGCCGGGCCACTGTATTTCTGAGACAAAACTGGTCCAGGAACATGCTTTGTAATGTATGTTCACTATTCATCAATTTAACAATTCTGACCTTTGTGACCGTAAAATACCTGACGGTCATTATTTGAAGTCAGGATGGTAAAATGGTTGCTACAATCGAATTATACGCGTAAAATAACCCATAAAACATGTGCCGCATGACTTTTGTAGACCTCTTGCCAATTTTCGTAGTGACCTTTGTGTGTTTCGTAGTGACCCTTTTTTACCTTTTGTAACCTGATCTTTACCTTGACCTTCGCTTACAATTTGACTTTCGCTTAAACGGGATATGCATACTTTTAAGAACACTTTGTGCTATGATAGTCCTAATCTAAGGCATTGGATGGAAAGTATGGCCCAACAACTCAAATACCTCAATTTTGACCTTTGACCTGATCGTGACCTGAAATTTCGGGTATGTATTAGATTCGTCTCCTAAGAGCTTCCGATCGCCGCCTTGCGTGTCTCACTGCGGTCATTGGTTCGGAACTCGATAGTATCGAGGGGGTAAAATTCCTCCCCCATACCCCCAGCAGGGCGCGTTCGGCTGGAGACTCCAGCGGCGCGTAGGATAATACACAAACTAGAAATGCTAAAATGACATTATTATTATTATGTAATATCAATAATAAAATACTACGCGTGAGTGAAAACAAAATTGTTAATGGTAGCGGCGATTACCGAGCTTTACCCCATTCTCCACGGGCACTAGAGTGTTGAAGTACACTTTGGCCCCATAGTCTTTCTGCCAGGACGCCACTGTGCCACTGCCAAGGTACTTGAGGAAGGAGTAATGCCGCGGGTTTCTGGCGATGTTGGCTTCGTGCCAACCCTGCGGATCGTCCACCGCGAATATGAAGTCCAACATTCGATCAGACTGAAACAGAGCGAGCACATGTGTCAAGGCAATGCGCATTGCAAAATGCACACCATTCAAAGTTAAAGTTACTAGCTTGGGGTGTGGTAAATGGCAACATAATACCAGACTCAGACTATCGTTTCTAAAGACCACACGCCATTGGAAAAAGGAGTATGTCACACCATTAGCATTAACAATGTTAGATTCATAGGCAGCATAGTAAACAAGCTATTGATAATCAGCTGGACACATCGCCAGCTGAATATCTGCCTCATCTGCCCCACTGTCTATGGGGAGTGGGGCAGAGTTAATTGAACCAAATAACATATACTGACAGACGACAGTATGCATAGTTAACAATTATTGATATATCAATTATTACCTTTGTGTTGTTTTTCTGAGTGAAGACACCTGATCCATAGGCAAAAGCAAGGGACATTGACCCAGGAAATAATGTCAAACATTGCTGTAAAAAATCTTGGTTAAGAATTTTTGCATTCCTTATTATAGACATTTCACCGTCAGCAAAAGTCCCTGAAATAGAAAACAGTAACAGTCAGCATTTAGGAAGACACCTTCCAAGATATGCACATTGGGCAATATAAAGAGAAAACTCCTCAGAAAACTGAAGAAGTAACTTCTTAAGAGATGCCACACATCACTTAACTTGATTACTTCCATCTCAGATTTCTAACTAGTGTGCACTGTGCAGCCATTATTTGTGCATCAGCAACAACCGTGAGGTCTGTTCCCATGGCGCCTCTAACCTCCTCTAAGCTCCTCTGGTCATTCACATTGCAGCTCCAGTCTGCTCCAAAATTCTCCAACTTGTTTCTGAAATTGAAATGGGGACAACCAGAGGAGATTTGAGTATGTTTATGGCATGGCTGATAAATTTGTAAATGTCAAAAGATACCCAACCTTGGATGCAAACAGCTAATACTTCCTCCAAATGCCTCTAATAGTTCCTGTTGGGGCTCCAGCACAGCTGCTCTGGGTGCTCCAAGTTGCTCTAAACTCCTCCCGGGATGCAAAATGGAAACAGCAACAGACCCAGAGTTGGAACAGCTTAGCAACCCATGTGTTCTTTATGGGTTTAACATAGAAGAAAGTGTATATTTTATCATAGGAAATTGTATCAAAGGACTACATACTTTATGCTTAAGGGTACCTAGTGCCAGGACCTAGTGCCAGGTACTTAGTGCCCGGACCATCAGAAGAATGGTGAAGGCTCAAAAACAATAAATTTATTGATATTTGTACTATGAGCCTAAACCATATTGATATTCAGGCTCAGATTTTGTAGAGTACAAGGCCAGTCAGGGCAGGCATCTGATATCCACCTCGGTTGAACTTCTGGTGGAACATCCTGGGTGAGTAGGTATTGTTGATCTGACTCTGATCAGAGGCCACAGCAACACGGGCTGTGTTAGTCTAGCAGTGCATCATGGTTTGATGTCAGCACCAGGTGGCCAAGGCATTAAATAGGTGAGGGGTCTGAGTCTTGGTCACATGACGATTCCGGCACAGCGAGCGCTTGTGGCGAAGGCACTTCCAGTTGGTTTGGGTCCATCGCGTTTTCGCCGCAATGAGAAAACAGTGGTTAATCTGAGCATTTTTTATTAAATGGTTTTGTATTACTTTATCTGGCTACTTTTTCCAAAGAGACGCATTAATTCATAAACATATCTAATTTGGCTTTTTTATGGTGGTAAATATTTAATTGATAATTAACACAGTTTCAATGCAAGCGAAATCCTGGGTCCAAGGTCACGTGACTGACGCCCAACACCTGCATATTCCAACCTCCTTTTTGTTGCAAATCCCCATCGCCCCCACAACAGCTGACTATTTTCTGTAGATGCTTTGCGTGCTGATGTCATGTGCGTAAATGGATAAACAGGGGGCAAATTGTCAGCAATTCGTGGAGAGAAGGCCTGTTTTCATCACCTCACGGTGGTTGCACACCACGCGTGATGGGTTGAACAGGCTCGGGTGAGGAAGACTCGGGGATACCAGACGGTGGGATCAACACGAAATTGGAGGGGAAGGCCTGTCACCACCCACGGTGAGGCCTGTTCACCACACTATGGTGGGTTGTCAACATGAGGGGGGGGGGGGGGGGGGCTTAGCCTCGGTGGGGTTGGTAGATCTGGTCCAATTTTTAATTACGGCCAACCAAGTTGAGGAGGAGGCTGGTACTTAGGGGAGAATAAGTGCAGTCCAAAATTAGATATTGCTTTGAAATTGTTTAGGGGCATTGTCCATGCTTTGTTCTCTAATTATTCCATTTTTGTAAATATATTTGCAAATTTTAACTTTGTGATGGTAAAACAATCGGATAAAAATGTATACTGAATCAAAATGGTTTAACATATTAGCAAAGGGAAATATATTCAAGAAAAAAAGACGAACGATTCCTAACAAAATTTTAAGCAACATCTATATTTGTGACTGACTTATGTCTCCTAAGCACTACCTCCTCCTTAACTGGTATTGCCGATTTCTACTAACACACATGTCGTAGATGCGTACAGTGGATGCGTACGCTGCGGCGTATGCGGCGGTCGGCTTGCTTAATCTAAGCAGTTTGAGATAGGCGAGAGATCGTGTCCGGACCAACTTCGTCCAAGCCATTTATTCGTAGCGCATTTCTTCGTAGCGCAAATCTTCGTCGCGCGGTTTCTTCGAACCATTTCTTCTCTCGCATTCTTCGTATCGGCAAATCATCGTCTTCGCATTTCTTCGTATCCACGAAACCTCTATACGCAATTCTTCGTATCGCAAATATTCGTTCTACGCAAATCTTCGTTCCGAATTCTTCGTCCGCAATTTCGTCCGAATCCTTTGTCCGCAAATAGTTCGTTCCGCAAATCTTGTCCGCAAATCTTCGTCCGCAAATTTCGTCCGCAATTCTTCGTCCGCAATCTTCGTCGGCAAATCTCGTACCGCAAATCTCTTTTGGAATTCTTCGTCCTCAATATTCGTCCGCAATCCTTCGTCCAAATCGTTCGTCTGCAATTTTCGTCGCAAAATCTTCGCATAATAATGTTAATGTAGTCAGCTGTTGGAACCGTTGTTCGAAGATTACGAAGACGAAAGATTTTGCGGACAAAGATTTGCGGACGAAGAATTGGCGGAGCGAGAATTGCGGACGAAGATTTGCGATTTGCGGACGAAGATTATGCGGACGCAGATTCTGCGGAACGAATAATTGCGGACGAAGATTTGCGGACGAAGATTTGCGGACGAAGATTTGCTAGACGAATATCTTGGCGTTTACGAATAAATTGCGTATACTAAGTTTCGTGGGGATACGAAGAATGCGAGCGAATATTTGCGGATACGAAAAGAAATGCGAGACGAAGAAACGCGTCGAAGAAGAAAATGAGGGGACGAAGATTTGCGGACGAAGAATGCGGACGAAGAAATGACAGACGAGAAATGCGGGACGAAGATTTGTCTGGAATCGGTAAGGTAAGGTCTATCTACACATATTGTAAATATTCAAATTATTCAAATAAACGCGTAATCGCGATAATACACAATCTTTGTGGTTCAGGCAGTAACTGTATAACTCAATCGCTTTCCTCTTTCAACAATTCTTTATTCTCCCATGACAGATACGTATAGCTTCTGAAAATCTGAGAGCAGCAGTCAGCAACACACATGCACAACACTTACATTGCAAGGGACAGGGGGGGGGGGGGGGGGGGTGGTAAGATATGTTCACTGACGCCTTGTGAGCCGCAGCAGAAAAGTCAAACCAATCAAAACCAGCAAATGCAGCTATTGCTGAACTGGCCGTGCCAGTGACGGGTAAGGTGGCGGAAATGGGCAAGTAAGGCATACCGGACTTGGGTTAGAGGGCGTCTTACCCATTGACGGCGGTTGGTAAGATTGGGCTGTGGTAAGATTGGGCCCTGGGGGTGGCGAGATATCGTGCAGCTGAGTGTTATCACACCAGTTGTACCAGGGGCTTGTCATCTCTGCAGCCACCATAGGCTCAGTTGGTTAGGGGTATGACCATGACATTATCTGTGCACTGGATTTTATTAAGTGCATAGACATTTGTGGCACATTTTGTATGGTCTTTCACCATTAGCAAAGGAGTAAGATCTCTGCCCCTTTGCTGTCAAAATAGGAGTGACTTAGAAGCAAAATTTTATTTAGATAAGTAAGAGACCCTGAATAAAAGGGAGTCTGCGTGACGACTAAGAAACCAGTTAACCCTTAAGTCCAACTGTCAAATTGTTTGAATGAATATATCCTTCTTATAGGAACTGAGTGGTTTCTGCATGGTATCCCATGTGCTCCTGGGGACATCTTTTTTGTTTGAGCTCCTAGTACGAATTATGAGATATCACTACCCATATCTCCCTTTTATAAAATTGACTCAGCAAAGGAAACCAATTAAAATCAGATTAAGGTGAGTGAGCATGAGATTTCATCTTGCAAGAGCGATTAGCTGGCACATCACAAAATTAAATTGAATTGAATACTCATTTATCTACAGGCAATCTTTAAACGGCGCGCTCGAGTCAAAACCGACGGATGATTTCGCCTTTCACAAATGTACGGGACAATAGCTCAGCGGGTATCTCTTTGAGCTACAAAGCTATAAAATTATAAGAGTTAAGTGATCAGATGTTAAGTGCTATCTTATTTCTTACTGGGTGTCGTATTTCCTCACGCGCCCTCCGTCGCACACCACCCGCGCTCACAAGCATCAGTCAAAACAAAACCAAAAGAGCAAAATACGGAGAAAAATTGCTGCCATATCTAGAAATCCTCTCGTAAACTAAATTTTCCCTTGCAACCCATATCAAGTTAATTGGTCAAATCTGGGTAAAATAGTGTCTTCCTCTCATTATAGTAAGGCTCGTATGCATGAATTATCCTTTTAAGTGCTTAACTATGTTTAAGTTACCCAAAAACGAAAAAGAAACAAAGGATTTATCGCTTTTTTCTTATGACGTAATTTGTGCCAGTTGTGAACAGCTATCTTTTTAAGTTATCCTTGCCACATATTCCGTGGGAAATCTTCGAAGGCAACGCGAGCGAGTGACGCGCATCTCGCCCCGTGTGAATGGTTTGTGTAGCTACAGTTGCTCAATTTGTTGTGATTTTTTTATAAAAAGCAATATTGTTTATGTGTCTTACAATTAGCTGGAGCTACACAATTTAATTGTATTTGTGTATCCTCTGTTGAATGTGGAAGACAGCTTGGCTGGGCCGCATAATTTTTAGGTAGGTGAACTTGAACTAAGATTGTGCTTTGGTGCGCTGTGTATAGTTAGTTGGGTTTCGATTTATTCGTCGGAAACACTGAAGATGAGTGCTTAGCAGTATTGTTGAAAAGCTCATTTCTGCTTTGCCTCTCAGCTTCTAACAAATCATATTTAACTAAACAAGCTGGCATTCATTTCTATTGCCTCAAGGTCAGTGTCCAAAATTTGTCAGTTTGAGTAGGAAATGACCTACCATTGTCTACACAATTTTACACTCACTGTTTTTTGCTGCCAAAATTTTGCACTCTGACATTCCAATCAAAAATGAAATTTTGAAACACTGCTCAAGGTTGCATCCTCTCAACGTTACCTCACCTTCCCTTACTGATTCACAGTAATTAGAGGTTTGTTTACCCTGTGGGACCAGATCTTTACAACTTAGTGAGCTCTGGCAAGGATATATTTGTCAAAGATTGTTACAAATTGGGATGAGCTCTCAAAAGCTTAGAATATGGCATCACATACACTCTATGCACAACAGGATTTTCAATGCATTTCATATTTATCTGATACATTTTGGTTTCTTTGTGTTTTAGGAAGCTGTTGACATTGCTGGTCATTACATTTGAGTTTTATTTTCTGTTTGGGTCAAGGTCCAATCACCAGACATGCCAAAATACCTGAATTGTCATCCTATTTAGCAGTGCATCTGTGTTGTGTGCATTTGTGTCATCTCAACCACTGATGGAGTGGAAAGTGTGCTATTTTTACATGTTTTAGTCTGTGATTGCATTTGTTTATCATACCAATATTTATAGTGCTTATTAATTTCACTTTTGCCTTGTGAAATGTCATTATGCCACCAATACTGATAGAGTCCTAGCTTTGGAGCTAGCTTAGAGCTAGCTAGCTAACTTAGAGCTTTGGAGCTGGGGTGCAAAGTGAAAAATCATAGCTGAAAATAAGCATTAAGAGTGGAAAATTGAAGAAACAAAATATGTGCTATGGCTCAATACAAAATGAATACCCATTACCCACTCACCAGAGCTAGGTATTACCTTAGTCAATGATTACCTATCCCTATCATTACATCCACTCTGTCCCTATCATTACATCCATAAATCAGTATCAGGGTTTCAATTTTCAAATACATTAAAAATATGGAGTGGAAAATTCACAGTAATGCTTGGGAAAAATAGTGGAAAAAGACTATCCATAGAGTGTCATTTCCACTAAAATTTCCCAATGTTATGACACTGTACTGATACATTTAACCCATAAAGGCTAACCCAGTGATTTATGCAAGCAACTGGCTTTGTTACACTTGGACTCTTTCCTCCCCATTTCACATGAATGATAGGTACCTAGGTACTCTGACAAATTTGAATTGCCCCAATGTAGGACAATACAAAATAGACTGAAGATGAGTAGGATAAAGAGGATGATTTATAGGATGATATGGGAGATGCTGTCCTTTAATTTTCAATTTTGTATGTTTTATAAAAGGATCTAAAAGGGGTTTTAAAGTCCAGATTTTCAGTAGAATCAGCTCCAAATTATACCAGGCCTAATCTTAATGAACCCATTTTCCCATCATCATGAAACATCAAACATATTGATTTTTCTAGTTTGAAGATTCTGAAAAGATGAAGCTGCTTAAGTGTAACCACTTTTGTGTGATGTGTAGTAGTTAGTACTGATTTTATCAATGTAAATCTTAAATGTTACATGCATTGTATCTTATTTTTTCAGCCATGGGATCCCTGGAGGACTCTCCTCTGCCTTTAGGCCAAAGTGGCCAAGATGATACCAGCTGGATGTCCTCCACAAACATTGTAAGTTGAATACATAAAGGTTCTATGTTTTTGTTATGTTTTACATTACTCTTTGACTAGTTGTCATGACAGCTGTTTTCTGTGAGTAGTTTCCATGACATGTTGTTAATTAATGCTCAGTTTTTCCCCATGAACATACTTTGCATCTGTAACTGGTTGTAATGTCTTCTTATTATGTTATGGATCAGACATATCTCATCTCTGGTCTTTGGCCATGTACAGACTCTATTAGGATGCCTTTAATTGAAGAACTTTGGTTTTTGCATGATTTTGCTATTTTGCCGTAAGGTTTCACTATGAATTAGGTTTTAGCTCCTGCACTTATTATAATGCTGCACTTGTCTGTAGTTTTTCTGACCTATTTCCATCTAGTGAAAATATAAATACAAATATTGCAGTCCTTTTCTAATTTCTACATTCTATATTCATATATTTTGTAGTTTCCACAAATTTCAGTGATTTTTTTACAAGTTACACGTCATATATGTTAAAAGGGGACGATGCAAAACATGGTTAAAGCAGCAAAACACACCATACCATCGAACAAGGGATCATTCCGGTGAATCAGACTTCAGGCAGCACACAGCACACCATAGCACCACACTCACGACCACAGGACCACACAGCACACCATAGCACCACACAGCACACCATAGCACCACACTCACGACCACACACTGCGCATTCCTGTGCTATCACACGCATCACTCAGTAACAGCTCCATCAGCTGGCGCTTGAAGCTACAGAGACGCGTAGTATTGCAGTATTGCGCACCTCAGATGGCAAGCGGTTGAAGAGATCCGATGCTCTATAGCTAATTCGGCGGGCACCGGAGTTTCAGCGCGGGGGTGCCGTCTTAGTTGCTTAGACTGCCGCGTGTCATGTGTGTGATCAGCACGGATAAACATCGCGGATATGTCAGGCGGTTGGCCTGTGAGCAGGTGTAGGATCTTTTTGAGCAGGCATAACGTTTGGTGTTTGACCAGTTGTTCAGCGTTGAGCCGCCGGAGATCTTTGACAACATCAGATATGTGGTCGCACATTCTCCTTCCGCTCACCACCCGCGCACTGAAGTTAATGAGTTTTTGCACACGATGGAGTTGTGTGGTCCCATACGTGCCATACAGGGCGATACAATATCTGACGTAGGAAAGCACTGGTGCACTGACAATTCGAGCGAGTTTTTTTTTTTAGAATATGCTTCGCATGGGAGAGGGTCATCAGTATTCAGTATGCCTATCGACTTGGCAACAAGCTGATCAATATGTGGTTCCAATGTGTGATGTTTGTCCATCTCTACACCAAGGTTCTGAACAGTGCGATTTTCGTTAATGACAGCTGACCCGAACTTTATGTTCGCAGAGGACATTAGACGCACTGATGCAGCATATCCTTCATCCCGAAAACCATCAATTTACTGTGTCTTTGTTGTGTTTACTTTCATAGAATGGTTGCTGAACCGGTCCATTACGACCGACAAAGTGTTTTCCATGGCCGTAACGAGCTGTTGCATTTTATATTTTTCGGTAACCAAAATCTGCGTATCATCGGCTTATTGTATGACTGTAGCGTCTTTTGAGTTTAATGCTAGGTCATTTGAAAGCATGGAATACAGGAGCGGTCCAACGGCGGTACCCTGGAATACTCTCATTCCGTTGGGGAGACTACGCGACCGCACAATGTGCCCCGATGGGTATCTGGTTTGAACCTGTTTGGTATGTCCGCGAAGGTAACTTCAAACCATTTCGTGTCGATATTGTACATTTTGAAGCTTTGAGCTTATCCCTCAAGACTTTGTTTGTGTTACATGCCAGTTGCCACATGTAATAGACGTGCACCACACATCAATATTATATTGTGGAAAAACTGGTTATTGTTGAAAACCTGGTGACTGTTTACAGTTAAAGACTTTTGGAAACTGATACTTATTGGTCATTATTGAATAACTGCATATTTTCACTGAAATATGTTCCCCTTTATTTGTAGAATACTTCAGTGTTTTCATTAACATTCTAAATTATCCCTGCTACCTGATGAAGTCACTGTATGTGCCCTGACATCACTCGTCCTGGCATCACAGCATGTGTTCTTACCGCACCACTGCCTGCAGGCTGGCTACGACTTCGAGTTCGACCCGCCGCTCGAGTCCAAGTACGAGTGTCCCATCTGTCTGATGTGCCAGCGCGACTGTGTGCAGACATCATGCGGCCACAAGTTCTGCGGACCCTGCATCCTGGCCTGGCTCAGGTGGGTTCGCTATCAGCGATCGGCGGCGGGGCTGCCGCACTGGCTGGATGTCTGAGCTGAGAGGGGCCACAGGGGGGGATGACGTCACAGCTGGGGCGGGTGGTTGTAGGGGTTTCCCAGCTGCAGATGGTGTTCGGTGGGATATATTTCGGTCGAGCTCTAGAGATCGGAGGCCGGCAGCCGCAGCGGTACTGTGGGTGGAGGTGCTCAGGTGTCCCAGAACGATCTGTGGCCTCAGCAGTGCATTCCGATTATACCGTTCTAGATCCAGAGAAGGTATTCCAGAATCCCCGGAGTGGATGCATTATGCATTAAGCTGTATGTATCAATAGAGGCCCACACCGGATGTGCATAGAAGGTGGCACAGCTGATGCTGTTTAACGGCTGTATGTCATATAGTTCGGTACCATAAGGTAACAGTGTACATTTATACACCCAGTTGTGCTGGTCTGTGGCGCTAACTTGTGCTGCAGTATTAAGTCCGACAATTAGTACAGCTTGTCACGTTACCATGCTGGAGCTTATCCATTATCTTAGGTTTTGAGTTCTGTGCTATATTATCGCCAAAATAGCAAATATGGAAGCGAAACTTTGCTATTAACGGCGCGTCACACATATGCCGGGTGGACCAAAAAGGATGGAAACATTTGGTTTCTTCACCACGGAAAAACTGTTCAAGCAATTTACATGATTTTATGCATACACGTGCTTAGTTTCATGGAAATTTGTTTGACATACGTTTGATGATTGTGAGCAATGTTCCCATATAGTAAGGAGGAAAAAGCCAAAATAGTTCAATCTCAACTTTGCCCACAACATCGGTTTTCGGATGAGGCACATTTGTATTTGGACGGCACCGTCAGTTCCCAGAATAGTATATTCTGATTCAGCGATAAGCCTGACATGGTGAAGGACCTGACATGGTGAAACCTTGTGCGGCTTTCACCACAGTGTGACGTCTTTCATGATACCTTGGGCCAGCTGAAGCGTCATACTGTGACTTAACATCAACACTCTGTGATTTGAATTTGAAGTTTAAGTGAACATGTTATTTTGATTGATCTTGTTTTTAGCTTAGGATATTTTATCTGCACTGACTTCACGCTGTCATTGGGCGCCGCCTGTTTGGTGATATAATAAACAGATACAATGAATACAAGCGAGCTAGAAGCCGCTGCAAGAGCAGCAGGGGTTATCCGCTTGGTGGTGCGCTTGAGCAGCGGGGGGGGGGGGGTCATCGGGCCCTATTGGTTCCAAGAGTCAAACAGCAAGACAGCGACAGTCAAATCAGGAGCGCTATCCTGCGGTACTTGATCAATTCTGGAGGCGTGCCAACAACAAGCATGGCAAAGATATGAAGTACATGTGGCTTCAGCAGGACGGGTCGCCTCCAAACACAGCCAGGAAGACAATGAAATGTATGAAAGAGCACTTCAGGTACCACGTGATCTCCCGCGGCGCGAATAATGCCTGGCTGGCCAAGTCTCCGGATCTGACCCCATTAATTTCTTCCTCTTGGGTCACCTGAAAGGCCATGTATACGAAAAGGGTCCGAATAACCTGGACGACCTGAAAGGGGCCGTAACTAGGGCTGCGCGTGCCAAAACGGCAGACATGTTCCGCCGAGCCATGAGTCATCCAAGACGCGGGCCGAGCTGTGCCTGTCCCGTGATGGGGGCCATATAGAAAATGTGCTGTAAACGACCATCTGAGTGTGTGAGTGTTTGTGGCCATTATGAATGTGTGAGCCAGCTGGCTCTGGTTTGCACATAATTTCCATGAAATGGGCTTTCCGATTATGCCACTGTGTTCCGCTTCCTGAATGTAATTAATGTCTTATATCAGTTTCAAATGTTTCCATCCTTTTTGGTCCACTCGGTAGATCAGACACGGAGAAGGGATATACAGGAGTTGTCACTCCGACGCTTTTGACGACCGCATGGCTTCTATAGAAGCCAGAAAGGAAAAGAAGCGGCGATAAACTAGATGAATGTTATTTGACCAGCTAAAGGTTATTTGAAATAGCACATATTTGTATTTAAATCAACACAAAAATGAGCCAACATCACATTTTGACGTATGAATAGGTCTCAAAGGGTCTCGGGCTGGAGCGGGTGGCCGAGCGGCTTTCCTTTCTGAAAGAAATCGGCCGGGCGAATATGGCAGCACTGCGTGGCCGCCGACAGCAAAGGGAAAGCCAGGGAGTGGCGACTCCTAGTGTATATCTCTTCTCCGTGGATCAGGTATACATGATCATGAGATGGCATGTATATATGATTTTTATGGCGTCGCATACCAAACTAAAGCCTATTCAAGCATATTTCATGCACACGGTCCTTACTCCTTAGAAGACGATGCTGGACAGGTTATTGAACACTATAGGGTTGCTTACTTGACCGTGACATTTTGAATTAAAGGGAGTGTGCCTACTGCCTACTCTTTTGAAATGTCAAATATATTTTTCTTACGGTAAGAAGCTGTTGCTTTGATTATTGGTTACGATAAATTAGTTGGACCGCTTTATTTGGAATTTTTAAAACATTATTCTGTTTTGCATTTTTGTTTGTTTCATAAACTCATAGACGATCGTCACTATAAAACAGTGCAAGTAGACGAAGATGTTACCTAAAATGTCGCACTTAAAGAACGATAAAAACCTGTATGAAGGCATGGTATAGGTTTGTTTACAGTGATCGAGAATTCTGTTTCGGTTTTCAGCTGTTACCAAGTTGCACACGAGTTGTTTGTCTATTGGCCTGAGCTAAAAAGTTATGCTAGCGTTGAATTTAAGAGCAGATGCCTTCTAGTAGCGGAAAGCTCTTACTGGCGCATATCAGATAATTAGAGTACTGCCAGAATATGATTAGAGCGACTTTTGGAACATATCTCAGCAAGAGTAAAGGTGATAATCTGGGGAAATGAGTATACCATGGTAAATTCAGAAAAATATGTTCTACAGACTAGTGTCAACAACTCCACATGACCAATGTGAGTAGGTACACTCCCTTTAACAGCCAATGAGGAGTCCGGTAGGTACTTGCACGTAACGGGTGAAAACTGAAATGAAATGATTATTTAACAACAACGTCGTATCAAACAACCTATCAAACCTTGCATTGGGTACAAGCTGCTGATCTTTCCTTCATGGGATAATTTTGGCCATCTCGACTCAAAATTAATAGTAAGTTGTGATAGTCCTTTCATATTCGTCACAACCTTCGGGAATTTCGTGTCCACTACCTGTTCTTCATTTATTGGCAAGACAACTGTTAACACCTGTACTTCTATGGGCGCAAAATAACCAAGCAGTTGTTGCGCCCTAAAACCCCAATCAACAAACAAACACCTGTACTTGATCATGCCTCGCTCCAAATTAACCAATAGTACAGAATCCTTGCGATCCTTCCTTCTAATATCCCCTCGTAACCATTGTCCCCGTGTTCTCACACCCCTGGCTAATGCGTGCCCTCCAAATACCACGAGGAACACATACTCGCGTCAGTCGCAATGGGCCCACCTGTCAATACCTTCACGTCCGTGTCACGTTACGAAAGGTAACGACCTTGCCATTAGCACGCGACGCACCATTAGCACGACCTTGCCATTAGCTTTTCATCGCAAAAACGTGGAGACAATCGCCCAATATCGTGCTTGCAAATGTCTCACCTATTATTGCGCCGCATTCCTTCGCCCGAACTTAACGACTCTACATCCTCTATCTCTGTGTGTTCTTATGGCGTTCATGAATGCACGTATTGCGTTGCCGTGTCATGTAAAGCAATCAAACCAGCTCGCCAGCTGCGAAGTCCTGGCGAGTTTTCCGAAATCGGGACATAAGCTTTGCCTAAGCCGCCTCCTACTGGAATGCAGCTCTCGGCTTTATCTGATTAGGCCGGTGGTGTTGAGTGTCGGTGGCGGCCGGCAGACTGCCAGCACCGTGTAAGCCGGATTGTACGGTCCAGGGGAGTGAAGCAGGTCAGTCAGGGGGAGGGTGGCAGTCGAGATGCCTGAGAGGGGTGTCTGAAGACAAGCGGAGGTATGTGACAGCGAAGATAGCATGGTCATTACGTGTCTGTTCAAATAGCAGACCCGTGCCGGTTTTACCAGCGTGCATGCACCTGTTTTGATACAGCTGTTATCTGACATCATTGCAAAAACACTTTTTAGATAAAATGTATAGAACAGTTACACAAGCGTCGGTTGAAATATGATTTTGCCCTCCCGCCCCTAATTGTGTTCCCATTTAACTTTATCGAACGTTATTCTGAGTAGTAGTATTAAGTAATAGAAAGAAGTATATAACCTTTTGCTCATGTTATGTTGAAATATAAAAAAGACCAGTGTGATTCTCCTTTGATATTTCAACACAACATGAGCATAAAGTTATACTTCTTTCTACTTCTATTCCCATATAGTCAAATTGTGTTTATCAACAGGAGGTATTATATCGACCAAACATTAATATGCACTGTTGGAAATCGATGCGAAAAGTGCGTCTGTCATCTTACGTGTATTTTGTCCGATTCCATTGTCTACCCGTTAAGGCGAAAATCGCCACATCCGCTTCATTGTTGTACTCTTCCCCAAACATTCATGAATATGTAATGTTACCGGACTCGCCTTCAAGTCAAGTGAAGAAGCAGGATAGCCCTGAACCCGTAGTCTTCCAGTTTTGTTTTTTATACTGGATGCCTTAATTTACCTGTTGTGATGCCAAGCATGTCCATTTTTATCAGACAGGCTCATTTTGTGATAACAGCCACGTGCCTCCTCTGACGTCATAAACGTGTTAGCCCTGCCATCGCATGTCTGTCGTTTATGGGCGTGGCGCCATATAACCTCACCTGTTGTGGCGCCTGTAACCCCTTATAACCCGCCTGTTACAGTTGTGTTAGTGCCTATAACCCCTGATCATCATGTTTTTCGTTTACTACGTCATAGCGGGAACTTACTTGCCGGTTACCACCCTGTCCCGCCGTTGGCTTGCCACTGACCGGATAACCCCGCGTACTAGCCGTGGCTTTGTCGTGTACTGACCTGCCCCCCCCCTCTGCCCCCCCCCCCCTCCCTCGACAGGCGGGAGCGGGAGCAGTGCCCCCAGGACAACCAGCCGCTGACAGAGAATGACATCTACCCGGACAACTACACGCGACGTGAGATACTCCAGCTGCGCGTACACTGCCCGAACAGCAAGAGCGGCTGTCCGACGCTGGTCGAGCTGGCCTTCGTCGACCGCCACCTGGTGGAGTGCGAGTTCCAGGTGAGAAGGGGGAGTTCCAAGGGAGAGGGGGCTCCAGGTGAGAGGGGGAGCTCGAGGTGAGAGGGAGAGTTCCATGTGAGAGGGAGAGTTGTTGGTGAGATGCGCGACGTCTCTTGTTGGGGCTCGAGCTTCGGATGAGGGGAGCGAACGGTCGCTGAACTGGCTGCACGTCTATACATTACCGTCTGGAGTCTCGGCCGGAGTGGTACAGTGGCCGTGAACCGCGCATACTGGGGCGTTATTGGGCGAAGTTGAGTGAAATTAATCGATTAAAATCGTAAATATCGTGAGTCTGAGACCAGGTGACGGTGACTTGAGTGGTAACTGTGATTGTGAAGCCGTTGTCCTCTAGTCCGAGCGCCAAGGACCAAAGTAGTCGGTGCGCTGGTCGTAACCTAGTCGTGGTCGTATGCCTAGTCGTAAGTAGTCGTATGAGTAGTGTTAAGCCGACCACTGCTCATCTGATTGCCACTGGCGCCCTCTGACAGCGCCCTGTCTGTCGGTCAGATCGTGCTCCTCTGACAGCGCCCCCCCCCCCTCTGTCGGTCAGATCGTGCCGTGTCCGAACCGCTGCTCGATGCGCACCATGAAGCGGGAGGTAGCCGACCACTGCCAGAGCAGCTGTCTGCGCCGCCTCGTCAACTGCTCACTCTGCAACGAGCAGTTCCAGCTGAACCAGCAGAAGGTGAGGAGGCCAGGTGGCGCCACCGGCCGGTGTGTGCTGAGGGACACCTCACGCCGGGCGGCTGCTGCATTGTTGACGATCACCGTGTACTCTGTGTTTGCGTTTGTTTGTGTGGAAGCGGAACTTCAGAGTCGAGTCTGAGTTAGTTTCGGTGGGAGTCTACGGTTTTAGGCGGATTCCGAGTCGGTTTCTCAAGTCCGTTTGGAAAGTCCGCGGTCTGAGTTGCAGTCGATGAAAGTCAATCGAATATGTAGCTCTGATGAAGTAAAAATGAGCCGAATATGTGTCATTTGTCTAGCCTTCCAGGTCAAACTAAAAATGTACGTGTTTTCTTATTGAAAGGCGGGTCCATGTTATCGCATCTGTCCTTCCTATGTAATATGTTTCAGTCGCGCCTGACCTCCCTATGTCCTCCCTATGTTTCAGTCGCACCTGACCTCCTTATATCCTCCCCTATGTTTCAGTCGCACCTGACCTCCCTATGTCCTCCCCTACGTTTCAGTCGCACCTGACCTCCCTATGATCCTCACCTATGATTTCAGTCGCACCTGACGCTCCCTATGTCCTCCCCTACGTTTCAGTCGCACCTAACCTCCCTATGTCCTCCCTATGTTTCAGTATCACCTGACCTCCCTATGTCCTCCCTATGTTTCAGTCGCACCTGACCCCCCTATGTCCTCCCCTACGTTTCAGTCGCACCTGACCTCCCTATATACTCCCTATGTCCTCCCTATGTTTCAATCGCGCCTGACCTCCCTATATACTCCCTATGTCCTCCCTATGTTTCAATCGCGCCTGACCTCCCTATGTCCTCCCTATGTTTCAGTCGTGCCTGACCTCTCCTATGTATGGGCGCCATATAACTCTTTTGTTGCGGCGCCCTTAAGCCCAAATCATCATCATCATCATGACCTCCCTATGTCCTCCCTATGTTTCAGTCGCACCTGACCTCCCTATGTCCTCCCTATGTTTCAGTATCACCTGAACCTCCCTATGATCCTCCCTATGTTTCAGTCGCACCTAACCTCCTAATATTCCTCCTATGTTTCAGTTGACCACGCCTGACCTCACTATTGTCCTACCCTATGTTTCAGTCGCACCTGAAACTCCTCCCTATGTTTCATATCACTATGAACCTTCCCTATGTACCTACCCTATGTTGTCAGATCGCACCTGACTCCCTATATGTCTCACCCTATGTTCAGTCGCATGCCCTGACCTCCCTATTTCCTCACCTATGTACCAGTCGCACCTGACCATCCCTATGTCTCCCTATGTTTCAGTCGAACCTGACCTCCCTATGTCTCCCTATGTTTCAGTCGACACCTGAACTCCCTATGTTTCCTCCCTATGTTTTCAAGTACGAGCACCTGACCCCCCTATGTTCCTCACCTCGTTTCAGTCGCACTGACCTCGCCTAATGTCCCTCCTAACGTTTCAGTACACACCTGCACAGTAGAAAGCTCCCTATTCCTCCCATACGTTTCAAGTCGCACGACGCTCCACCTATGTCCTCCCTATGTTTCATCGCACCTGAACCAATCCTAATGTCCTCCACCTATGGTTTCAGTCGACGCCTGACGCTCACCTAATATAACTCCCCATGTCCTCCAAATGTTTCAATCGCGCCTGACCTCCCTATGTCCTCCCTATGTTTCAGTCGTGCCTGACCTCTCCTATGTATGGGCGCCATATAACTCTTTTGTTGCGGCGCCCTTAAGCCCAAATCATCATCATCATCATGACCTCCCTATGTCCTCCCTATGTTTCAGTCGCACCTGACCTCCCTATGTCCTCCCTATGTTTCAGAGTAGGCCTGAAACCTCTCCTATGTATGGGCAGCCATATAACTCATTTTGTTGCGGAGAGCGCCCTTAAGCCCAAATCATCATCATCAATATCATGAACCTCCTATGTTATTCCACTATGTTTCAGTCGGCACATGAACCAATCCCTATGTATCCTCCCGTATGTTCAGTCGCGCCTGACCTTCCCAATGTCCCTCCCTCTATGTTTCAGATCACACCTGACCAATCCTATGTTCCATCCACTATAGTTCAGTCGCACCTGACCTCCCTATGTCCTCCCTATGTTTCAGTCGCACCTGACCTCCCTATGTCGTCCCCTATGTTTCAGTCGCACCTGACCACGTGCCCGCTGGTGGCGCTCACCTGCGATTCGTGTCAGACGGTGACACCGCGGCAGGAGATGCAGCACCACCTGGCCGAGGAGTGTCCGCGCACGGTGGTGCCCTGCACCTTCCACGAGGTCGGCTGTAAGGAGCGCATGGTGCGGGCAGACCTGCCCATCCACCTGCAGGAGAATACGCAGAACCACATGAAGGTGAGCTGACCGGGCAGCAGCAGTGAGTGTGTGGGGGACACTGGAAACAGGCGGCACAAGCTTGGTACAGCTGTATATATTGCGTCTGGTGGACAACGATAAGACAAGTTGGCGGAGGATCCTATTTGGTACGCTTTATGGTACCTATAAAGCGTGTCGGTGTGACAGGGTATGAAGACATGTGCCCGGCCGTTAGCCGGACCTCTAAGCCGTGCGGTGTCTGACCCCGTGCTGCCGTCGCCGCTCCTCAGATGCTGGTGGCCTCCTACAAGAACGTGTCTGGCTTCATGTCTGACCTGGGCCGGGCGGTGGGGGCGCTCACCTCTCCTCTGGCCTCGCCCAGCCTCAACCGGCAGGGCAGCTCCAACAGCTGCGCCAGCGAGATCCAGCGACAGTGGAGCTGCAGCTCGATTCAGGAGGGCGCCTGCGCCAACACCGCGTAAGTACCACCGGACGGCGGACGGACGCACCACGACCGACGTGCTGTGAGTGGTGACGCGGTGGTGTGGGAATCGCTGGCCATTTCAGATACTGCGGCTTGGAAACGATGCTCAGCGCCATATTATAACCGCAGGAGTTACGGTGATTGAAAACTAGAACCCCCGAAACAAATACTCAGGTTGCTAAGGTTGAATATTTGGACGAAAAAGTACGGGTCGAGGCCGTTTAGTGCTGTGTCCAGCAGTGATGCTTGGATACTGGCAGGTGTATGCAGCTGAGTTGTGCCAGAGTCAGGGCGCGGATGCCAGGGTGGCGTCTCTGCCTGACCTCTGACCTCTGACCTACCGTGTCTGACCTGACCCGGCGTGTTGACAGCCACCACCGGTCGGTGTCGGTGCCTGCTGTGCCGGTGGAGGGAGGTCGAGGCACCAGTGAACTCGAGCAGAGGCTCCAGATGGACTTCAGCAAGCTGGACCTCGGAAAGAAGTCCGCCTCGCCAGAGAAAGTCATCAAGGTTAGTGACAATCGTCCAGCGTTTTTTTAAGTTTTGCTTCGGATTGTGAAATGACGTGTGATCGTGTCTCTCCGAGGTTTCTTCCGCTAGCTGTGTTCAACGTGAATAGTTTCTTGCCTTACGTGCTCGGAGAACGTGTCGAATGTTATGTTGTCAGCTGGAGCGTAAGTGTGGCGCAGTGACACCTCAAACATGTTATCTCCCATAGTTCACGGCTCAATAGAAATTGCCGCCGTATCAGAAGGGATGACTGATTTTATGTGTTTAGGGGCAGTGAGTGAATGGGATTTGTTTTTTAATCCGCCTTATCAGAGTTAGCAGCCAATTATTCTGCACAAAGAATACCAATAGAAAGAAGAAAAACTCGAAGCGATTATTACCGAGCCTCCCCTTATGTATTCGCCCAGTCTGTATTAATTTTAATCTACCCCAGCTCGGTCGTCAACCAATTGACGTCGGTGATGGCGTCTTCCGTCAGCACTTTTACACTCTTCCGTCAGCCTTTACCCCCCCCCCCCTCTCTGCCCCGCCATCTCGCAGGACATCTGTGAGAAGCACGTGCGGCTGGAGCAGCGCTCCCGGGAGCATTCAATCCAGATTCAGAACCAGCGCGCCCAGATCAAGGAGTTGAAGGAGGCGCTGCGCCGGGCCACACAGACGCCGCAGGAGATGCTCTGTCGCTACTGCAACGGCACGTTCGTCTGGCGATTCCAGAACTTCGCTGCCGAGATCCGCGAAATGAATGAGAACACGGCCAAGGTGGGTGGTCGCCGGGGAAGGGGGGTAGGTCGGGATAATTTGTACGGACACTATATACAATATAAAACCAATATCTCTAGACTTCATGAAGTGCAGATTATTAGTGTTGTTATTATCATTATCAAATTAGAACAATGGGATGATTGACGTATACCACCAAGACTCTACAAGCAGTACATGAGATTTAAGGCTATGCAATATGCATGTTTGCTTATAGTTGGGATTACTGAATTTATGGGGGATGGCACAGAAAATTGTATTTTTCATTAAATGTTTGTGATTATCTTCGTTTGATTACGCCCATGTGTAATTTGTAAAAACGTCCGGGAAGACAATTATAATCACTTTTCCATGTGAGGAATATATCTAATTGTTGTCGGACGTGCTCGGATCAGAATTGCTTGATAGGATGATTTATTAAGTTTCCCTAACCGAGTCGACTCTAGCTCGGGAATCGTTTTAGCAAGGCTGTGGTAGGATCTGCTCACACTGACAGGTGTGACGTGACTTTGCTAATTTGAGGATAGAACATCTTAGTTGGCTTGAAGTGTGGTTTAGTAATAAGTTTTCATCCGCAATAGCTTAGCTTTGCCGAGTCTAGCGTTTATGTATAGGCCCAAAATGAATTCCTGCCAAATCGTATATCGCTTCAGGAGGAAGGGCGTTGGGATGTTGTTGTTGACAAATAGGAGACGTTTCGCGACATTAAAATGACCAAACTGACCTCATTAGCTTAGATTCATGAGTGAAATGTGTTCTGGGTAAATGTGATCGATCTAATTGAGCGAATTTATATGGCTGCTAATAAATGTGTAATGCGATTGGGAACAGCTATTTGATGATTCTCACCTTTCCCTCAACAAGTATAATACAAATAATCTCTAACTTCCATGGACAAGTGCAATGGTATAGATGTATGGCACTATATAAGTCTATGAAGGGGATTTTTAATTCATTGGGTTTTTGTTTAATTATTGTTTACTAGTAGTCGTTAACATATTATTTGTCCCCTAGATTACCTTTACTATTCCCAATTTTTCTATATTAGCGGCGTACCGCGAGAAACAATTAAAGAAGAGCAATGGTTGGATTTGTTGTCCGTCACCATTGTGTCTCCAAAGAGCTATGACGGTAGCTGGAATCGTTAGGTACACATAGCCGTAAGCTACACTAACATTAACATCGGCACTACCACGATGTTTGATCACCCAGCTTCTAGCAGCCTGTGCTTAACACATGTCTCGCAGTCGCTGTGCCTCCCCTCCATGGTGAATTGAATGTCACCGCTCCCAGCTCTTCTACCGAGCCCAGCTAACATGTCTCCCGTCTGTGCGCTCCCTGGTGCGCCATGGTGGTGCACTCTCCAGCTCTGGGTGACCGACGCCCAGCTAACCATGTCATTCACACGTTTCCTGTGCGCTCTCCATTGCCCAGGTGGGCATTGCACTCTTCCCAGCTTTCTACACGGTCTCTCCGTTCGGCCTAAGGCAAGCTGTGGTGCTCTTGGACGCCGGCCAATCCCTTGGAATCGTTATCAGGAACCGAACCGAGGTCGATCTGTTCTACCTGGCAGCTCTTCATGTCACGATTGGGAGGCGCGGGCGGTGGCACAGAAATGTAGATTCTATCATAGAAACGACCGACAACTATCGAGGCCCTTCTTCACGCTCGCTTCATCGTCTCGTCTTGTTTTTTATCTCGTTTTGGGAGAAACGGGGACCCTATTCTCAGACTGTATCTGTGAGACCTGGGGAAAACGATCTCAGACTGATTTGGTATCTGTGTTGAGAACAGGAGAGGATTCTACAGACTGTCTGGTAAACATCCGGAGGGAACGGAACGAAATTTCTGCAGACAGTGTTCCTGTGATCGGAAGTAGTTCTTATGAGAACGGTGACACATTCTTAGACTGTCGAGTTCAGAGAACTCTCCATGGGAACGATTACTCAAATACTGTCATCTGGTTTGGAGAACGGGGAACATTCTGCAGACTGCCTCGGATGAAGAAACTGTCGGTGACCATTCTCAGGACTGTCTCTGGTGAGAACCGGAACCATTCTCACGACTTGTGGCCTCTGGTGAAAACGGGGTGATCGTTCTCAGCACTGTCTCTCTGGTGGAACGGGACCATTTCTCAGACTGTCTCTGAGCTGAGAACGGAACCTTATTCTCAGACTTGTCTGGGGTAGAGAACGGGGAGCATTCGCAGACATGTCTGGTAGTAGATAACGGGTGAACGGATGTCGCAGATGTGTCTCTGGTGATGGAGAACTGGGGACCATTTTCAGACTGGTTTCTGTGTGAAGAAACAGTAGGGACATTCTCAGACTGTCTTTGGTGAGAACGGGGACCATTGTCAGACTGTCTGGTGAGAACGGGGACCATTCTTTCCCTTATGAACGGGGACCATTCTCAGACTGTCTCTGGTGAGAACGGGAACCATTCTCAGACTGTCTTGGGTGAGAACGGTGATCATTCTCAGACTGTCTCTAGTGAGAACGGGAACCATTCTCAGACTGTCTCTGGTGAGAACGGGAACCATTCTCAGACTGTCTCTGGTGAGAACGAGGGAACCATTCTCAGACTCTGGTGAGAACGGGAATCATTATCAGGCTGTCTCTGGTGAGAACCGGGACCATTCTCAGACTGTCTTGGGTGAGAACGGGGATCATTCTCAGACTGTCTCTGGTGAGAAAGGGACCCATTCTCAGTCTGTCTGGTGAGAACGGGAACCAGTTTCCTAGGATTTCGACATTCAGTTAGAAAATTATACCCTGTTGACAATCATTTTTTCACTCTCTTTTCCTTAGATTTACTGTGAATTGCCCTCTTCCGTAAGGTGTATTTGGCAACTAAAACCTGATATTACTCATGCTGATGCTACCCCGTTCTCCTCCACAGGCTGCTTCCATCATTAAATCTTAGTTTTGTATGTGATTCTTTGAAACGGATTATAAAAAATATTATTATTCTTGACAGATGATTCTGATGGGTGAATTTTGTCCAAGCTGAGATGGAATTTTTAGGCTGAGTTTTTCACTCTTAATGCTCATTTTTAGGTTGAGTTTTTCACTCCCCACCCTGGTATTGAAGCAATCTTAAGAACCTGACGAGAACTATTATCAGGCTGTCTCTGGTGATAATGGAAACCATTATCTGAGTGTCTGGTGAGAACGGGAACCATTCTCCGACTGTCTGGTAAGAACGGGGACATTCTTCCCCTATGGTGATAATGGCTGCTCTTTTTCGGCCGTACCTGGTGAGAGTGGATGTCCTTCGTCGTCTGTGGTGAAATTTGGGCATTGTCCCAAATTCCATTTATGATTTTGTGTCAGAGTGGAAAATCGGAGCTAAAATATGACTGTGAGTGGAAAATCACGTAGAAATTAGAAAATGGTGCAATATTGATTTCTGCTTCGAATATAAAAAGCAATAGTTTTCGTTGAAATAATTTGTTTTTATTCGATATTTTAATGTCCGAATAAATATCGTGATTCATAATTTGGGAGTGGAAAATTCACTCCTAAAGTGGGGAGTGAGAGTTTAAATCATTCGCATTTCGGTGTCATTTTCCAGGGGACAGTGGGTTTGAGTTCTTCTTCGTCTCTGGTGAGGATGGGTTCTTAATTGTCTCTCTGATGAGCATTTTGTCCATATTTGGTTTGAACGATTTCCCTTCATCGTCTCTCCTGTAAATATGGTGACCTCAATGATCGCTCTCCTTGGGCCTTGTGGTGATGTATGTAATGTCACTAATAGATCATTTTTGGTAGAATGTTGACATATAAGGAGGCGTTATGCGTAGCATATGATATGTAAAACCTTGTTAGCTGCTGATTTTATGCAAGCTAAAATCCAATGCGCCTGAATCAGAGGAGAGGCACTGCAGCAGCATCAGGACCAGGTCAGGACAGAACAGGATATAGAGATCTATGACACCCGGTGACCTCGCCACTTAACAATGTATTTATGTCTTGTTAATGCTATCTTGAAAATGGATTATAATGGTCGGCCATCAGTAGCTTCCATTTGTCCCCTGGCTGACGGCAACGCGTTACACCAGGTGTGGATATGCCGGTAACTGTAGTAAGACCCGGGTCAGGCCACTGGGGTGAGCCTGCTGTACCGGGACATCCCCTCGCTGACCTGTGCCGCTCGCGTGGCACAGTTTGGTATGATAACACCGTGTCTCACAAAAACCTGGCAGCGGCGCTGTCGCTGCCAGTCGTCCTGTACGTGTGGTGTATGTATGTGTGTCTGCAGCCGCAGCTGTTACGGTCCATCATTCCCGCCCGGTGCGTGTCTCGCTCGTTACCTAGACCCCGCGCCTGCCCGCTGCAGCTGAGTCTGCTCTCTGTGGCTGCAGCTGACCGGCTGTCTGCTCTCCGTCGCTCCCTCCAGCCCCGGACCCTCCCTCACTCCCTCCCTGCATTCCTTTCTGTCTTCCTTTATTTTCTTCTTCCTTCCTTCCTTCCTTCCTTCCTTCCTTCCTTCCTTCCTTCCTTCCTTCCTTCCTTCCTTCATTTCTTCCTTCCTTCCTTCCTTCCTTCATTTCTTCCGTGACGTGACCCGACGTGTCTGTGTCCGTGACGTGACGTGTGGCTCGTCCCGCTGTCGCCAGATTGACCAGTCGGACAACTCGCTGCGTCACAACTTACGGAGGTGATGCTCACCAAGCCCGGCCTGGAGGCGTTCGAGCGGCCGCGCGATGACCGCAACATCAAAGGCTGGGGTTTCCAGCAGTTCATGCAGCTGACCCGCGTGCGCAGTCACTACCTGCGACGGGACACGGTCATCATCAAGTGTGTCGTCCAGGTGGGCAACGGGTACCGCGAGGAGGCGATCCCGGCCGGCCGCTAGGGGGCGCCAGTGGCGCGGCGGCTCTGCTGGTGCGGGGAGGACGGAGGTGTTTCAGCAGTGCCTGGAAGTGGAGGAAACTGAGTGCTGAAATGTGAGAGGGATTTTTAGAGTGTTGTTGAAAGTGCGACGCTGATGAGACTGGTGTGGAAAGGTGGTGATCTAGATGTGATCGAGATGTGATCGAGAGGCAACCGAACATTCCAGTGACTTATGGTGTTCCGTCCGGTTGTGTTGTGATGGTGGTGTAGCGTTAGTTTGTGCGGGTGAGGCGCCGTGCTGTTGGCTGGAGGTGCCCCGAGGTGTCCCGGACTGGACGAGCCGGGTTAGGAGAGACTGACTGTGATTGGTGCGTTCGCGGCCGCTTCAAGCGAAGATATCGAGTCGCGCGTGCGTGTGTGTGTGTGTGTGTGTGTGCGCCGACAGGAGCCAGTTGACTGGCGAGTACGACCGACCAGCGAAGGCGCCGGCGAGCGCCGAGAGACTCGCCAGAATTGTGTTTGCTTTATTGAAACGTTGCAGGTGTTTGGAACGATGCTGGAGTATATTGTGCGCGATTTTGTATGCTGATCGGAATGATCGAAGAATTGCCGATCAAAGTTACGATGTCGCGCGCTGACTTGGTTTTGTGCGGGAGTCATGGGCTAAGGCGCGTTCTATTTTGTCTTCAGGTCAGTGGTTTTGTTGTGAAAACATACTAAGGCGTGTCCTATTTTGTCTTGTCAGTTGCGGTGATTTTGCGTTGGCTATTGTCCCTGTCTGGAGAGCTGTTTATGCGATCCGCCGCTGTTAGGATTCCGTCTTACGTCGCCGGTGCCTTCTGCCGCTGCCGAGACACTGGGGCCGCTCTGTGATTTCGTGTCTGCCGTCTGCCCGTCTTTCGTCCGTCCGTTCCTCCGTCTAGTCCCGTCTGTGCATGTGTGCCGTTTACTCATGGTTGCGTTGTCCGCCGTTCCACTCGGCCGAAACCGACTGTGACACCGGTTTCGGAGTGATTCGCTGCTTTCGGACCACACCGGCCTTAGTTCGGCTGGTGACCATCGGACACACATTTTCCTTGAGCTGATCCGCGTCGTGGTAGACTAGTCACCTTCGACTTTTGTCCCCTGTGCCCCGCAAGGGCGCCCCCACAGCGCTTTTGTGCTCAGTCCGTCGCGTCGCGGCCGGTTTGAAGTCGGGACACTGCGTGGCGGACGTCCCGGGCGTTCGCACCGGAACACCGGTGCCCGTCGCTGTCCCTGTCCGCGAGCGGCGCGGCCTTGGCGCCGGACGCCCGCGCAAACATTGTTTGGAGAGGTCCCCGGCAGCCGACACGCGACGGAGACGCATGTCGGCGCGTCCCGGTCACCTAGTTGCACGTTTGATGAATCTATTTTAATGGATTGTTGTTGTTCGATCACTGTTGCGTGCTGTTGCCGGCCGGCGGGGGACGGGGGGTGGTGAGGTGTGGCTTCTGTCTGGTGCCGCGGCCGGCCACCGAGTGCTCTATGTAACAGCACCAGCCGGGGGAGGGGCCCGCCCAGGACCGTCCAGGACCGTCCAGGACAGTCCAGGACCGCCCAGGACAGTCTAGGACAGCTCCGGCTGTCAGTGGACGACGGACGCCCTCTGTGGGTCCCGTCCCGACAGCTCCCGTGATACAATGCATTTACAACCCGTACATTCCAGCGGGACCCGTCCCAAATCATTCCAGTCACACCAGCTCACAGAACTGACATAATCACGGCAGTTTTTCTTGTGTTGTGATTCCATATAAGTATGGTTGTGGAGCGTTCTGTTGAGCGCTTTGTGTTTCGCTTGCGTGTATGCGCCAGAAGGCACTGAAAGCCTTTTATACCTATGTACTGTTGTCTGTATTTTGATAGTTTTATGGTCTGTGTATTTTCTTGTCGCTGATTATGTACCTAACCAACAAGGATAAACCAAGCGTAATACGGAGACGGCGCGAGTCGAGTTCTTTCGGTCGTCTGTTTTTTACATAGCCTAAGTGCGCTGGTTCGGAGGAGTCGGTGGCCCGTGGTTTTCGGTTGAATTGGTCAGCTGTGTCCGTGGTTTTCGGTTGAATTGGTCAGCTGTGTCCCATTGTCCCGCTGCGACACAGTGAATCTCTCCGTCAGTATAATGGCTTGCCTCCGATGTCCGGCAAATAAACACATACACACACATTCGATAGGTTTTCAGTGGGAAGTTGCCTCTGTTGGCTTCACGGGTATCGAAGCCGGTGTATGGCGGGGCCACTGATAATGAATCAGCCCTTGAGTCAACCGTCTTGCTTATTAAAAGAAGTAAATTTGATCGATGGAACTTACCGTCGAAACGATTCAAAAAAGGACAAAAGAGCAGTTTACCCATCCTGAATAACGAACTTCTTGAAAGTCACCATAAAAAGAGCCAAACATTTGAGTCCCAATTGAGTTACTGTTTACCCGCTGGATGGTGAATTGAGCCGTTTTCGGCCTCACTCAGCCGCTGCCAGATGTGAAGGTCTCCAGTAACGGTTAACCATCCAGCGACTGGCCTGCTCCAGTCCGGTAAGCGACTGACAGCAGACTGGTGAGACTGTGTTCCGTGTCAATTATGGTCCTTCGCCGCTGACAGGCCAGATCAGCTGCAACGGCTGCAACAGAGACGTCATGCTTTTTATCCGAAAGCCACAATTCACGTGCAACCTCGATCTGCAACCCTCACCAAAACAGCGTCGGCTTCCGAAACTGAAGTGACAGCTTGGAGTCCTTGGTGGGCTTCCTGAGGCTGTGTGCGGTACACAGATAGGACAGGCACGGGATTGGACGCAAGGCTGTGCCTTACGTTGGCATGTGATGGGACGAGATGCCCCCTGCACAGAATGTGCTGGAGTAGACCGGAATGGGGTGGAGATTGTGACGGAAAGGATGAAGGGGACAGGATCGGTAGGACAGAAACAACGGCATAAAATAAAGAGACATAAAAGAAGAGTAAAACAAAGAGCCTCCAGGGCCCATCCCGCTATAGCCGGAACAAGTTGGAACGGTGTGGCATGAGTGGGCAGTACAAAACGGAGCAGGCGGAACGAGATGAAAAACCGTACCGTAAGGAATATTGTCTGTTCGTCCGTGCACCTACTTCTTGAAGGGCCCTCTTACAAATTTATGGGGCGGAACAAAATAATGTTTGCCTCCCTGCCCCCTCTTCCGCCGCCCCTGCCGTCAGAGTTGTTACCAAGAGGAACTGTCACGTAGCCGTACGGCGTACATCTCTTCCCCATTCCCACACCAAGCGATTTGGCTCGGTTCCGAACTCAGAACCCATTCCCCACACAGCTGGCTAGCCCTACCCGTCGCCCTCCACCCCAGCCCAGGGCAGACTCCGGACCAGACCCTCCGTCGGCGCGCGCTCTCCGCCTCCGAGCGAGAGCAGAGCAGGGCACCCTCCCGCCGAATCAATCGTCGACGCGCCGGCGTGCGTCGCTCTCGACGCGCGCGTGCGCCGCCGGCGACGCGAACACGACGGTCGTGGCGCGGCGGCGGCGTCTGTCGTCTCCGGTCTGCCGGCGCCGCAGCAGCTGAGAGCGAACTGACCGCGCGCGCTGCCCTGACCGACCCTGGCCTTCGCGTGACCTCTGACCTAGCGGCGGCTGAGAGGAGCAGGACCGGCGGCGGCGGCGGGGGTCATGTCCATCCAGATGCAGCTCGGCGAGGATCACGAGGGTGAGTGTCTGTCTGTCGCCGTGGAGGGTGGAGATGTTGGGATGCTGTGGTGGGGACGGGTGGTGTGGGGCGCTGGGGCAGCTGGGGGATGTCGTCGGTGTGGTCGTGGGGGGGGGTGTGAGAGGGATGAGAGAATTCAGCGTCGGTGTGTGGCTGTGTCGGTCATCAGCGCAGAGAACATAACGCTGCATCACTCTTGTACGCTGTACGCGGTGGTACAGCAGTTGTTGGCGGACTGCAATAACCGTGCACGTGACAGCCGGGCCTGACCTCTGGCGGGGAGTCTGTGAATCAGCAGGGGCAGTCTATCGTATTACATTGGCATGGGCAATGCATGTGTTGTAGTGGCGTGAAGCGGATCTCGATTGTGCAGGTCACGTGTGCGTGTCGTCATGGGACGTCAGAGGTTATTGGTCCGTCTCCTGACAACCGTAGAGGTTCACCACGGGTCATGGCATGACCTCTCATGGACCGTAGTACTGACAGCGGCTTGACAGAGGGTACAACACTGGCTGCACCACAATAAAGCAGGATAGGTAATACCGATTTAGTGATGAGCCAGTTTTGAAACGGCGGGACCTACGAACATGTAAGAGGATAGTTGACCCGCGCACTGCAGGAGGGGGGACTTCCGCCCCTCCCTCTCTTTCTCAGGTTTGTCAGGAGTAGCGGAAAAACGGCGGCGCACAGCGCCGCCACATTTTGCAAAGCTGTTTGGGCATCAATTACTCACCCTTTGTAATAGTTTTGACTTTAGGTCATCTCAGGTCAGGTCACAAGGTCACGTCAAGTGACCTTACCTCCAAAAATATTTGTGGTCGTGGTCGTGCCACAGTCTTTTTCCGAAAGATTTGAAACTTGCAGCATTGCATAAGATTATCATTACATATAATTATTTTATCTCGGATTTTTCGTATCGATGACCTAAGGTCAGGTCAATTTCCTGGCCTCCCCATTATAAGTCAATGGGACAATATACAAATGCTTCCTTTTCATAGAATTTGCATTGGATCAGGCTCATTCTTTCAGAGTCATGTTATTTTAGCTCATTTTTGATGACCCAGATGCAATTGCTGTTAAGTGATTTTTGCAAGGTCATCTGAGGTCATCTGAGGTCATCTGAGGTCATTTGCATTGTTTTGCTAATTACTCTTGATATAATAAAGATAGAGACGATTGGATGACACCAATATGTTTTTATCGTCGAGTCGCGTCTCCTCATATGCAGCATGCCTACCTGGGTCACCAAATGACCTTGACCTGAGGTCAAATTAATCAGTTGACTTAAGTAGGTCACTATTCATATGTTTCAAAGCGCCTTGACGAGACGAATACGATGGTGTCAACGTTATTCCCCTATCTTTGTTAGATGAAATGTTATTCACGAAAAACAGCTTTGCCAAATATATCATTTTTTACCTTTGATGACCTCTGGAGCCTAAACTATTAACTTCATCTACAATATGAGGACATACTGGAGATTGCATTTGTCAGGGGCTTTCGTTTTTTTATCTATCATAGTGTTTGAGATATTTGGGGTTTCTGGAGCGAAGTCCCAAAACCGGAAAATCTGACTTTGGTGACCTCTGGTGACCTCAATATTGGACCTGGAGCCTAGAAAATGTCTGCAGTAGCTTTCGAAATGAGCCTTGTCTCGAGGAACTATTCCAACGTTGTTTTCTGCGTCTGTTCGCTAACGTAGCGTTTAGTTTTCAAGATCTCAAGGGGGCGTAAATCAACCCCCTGCGGTTCGTGTTCGACGCGAACCCCCTGCAGTGCGCGGATTAACGCTATGTTCTCAGTTTTGACTCCTGTTGACCCGTGAGTATTTTAACACGATAATTTGGAACGAGAATTTCTCGTACGAGAGCGTGAGGGCAAGGGCGCCGCCACTTTCTGAAAGTTGGGGGGACGGAGGCATTCTGAAGTCGATTCTCTGCATGCAACGCCCATACTTACTAGAGCTTCAGAAAATCCTAATTATTTTGTCACAGCCTAGTTACGGCCACGGAATGAACTTGCAAGTCACAGCTTCAGTCACGGCCGTGACCAGTTCTAGTCCCAGCGCTGGGACCAGGGACGTAGCCAAGGGGGGGCACGGGGGGCATGCCCCCCTCCCCCCCTGAGCGAAATAAATTCACACTAGATAGAATTGAGATTCTCTGAAAACCCGACCCTACCCCCCACCCCCGGTCAGCAACATATGCTGAGGAGAAAATGTGATTTCACACTAGATAGAATGAGATTTCTAGGAGCAAAAATTTTGGATTTTTCCGAACGAGGCCCCCCCCCCCCCGAGCAAAATCCTGGCTACGTGCCTGCTGGGACGCTGGACCAGAATTCTGCAACTCTAATACTTACGCCTTTCCATAGGCATAATGTTAAAATCTGAAAAAATGCTTGAGCGCGACGTGTCCCCCCCCCCCCCTCCCCTCCGCCCTCCGACGCCCCGTGCGTGAAGGAAACCGTATACATAAAAGCAGCATTTGCGATTGGCGAAGCTCAGGTGCACTCGGCCCACTGACGCGGGTGACGTAGGTATGCGTGCATGACGTCACAAGTGTGGGATGAGGTGCGACGTCTATTAGCACCCAACTAATCGTGTTCGTGCCCGGCCAAATTGGCCAACTCATGATGAGGCGTCAATGGTTGTGTCGTATGTCAAAAGTGGGTATTTTGTACGGCTGTGAGACCTGTTTTGAAAGGCATACCGACAAGTACCTATGCTACTGCGGTGCCGGTATATACCTAAATACAGCTACCTGGGTGCTTGAAAAGATTCTTGTGGTGCGATAATTGCAGTGAGATAAACTGTGGCAGGACACTTCTGTGGATGACACGCATTTGTATCACTCACGGTCAAACGACTTCTAATTTGGATGTCCTCCACAGGGGCAGCTGTCAATTAAAATAGTCGTGTGAAATATTCAGCACATGTGACTTGAGTTCGCCTATTACTGACGTGTGACACGTCAGTTTAACTAGGTATGCTGATGAAGTTATTTGCTGACTGAATTCCCTTCTGTTGTAGCCAGAAAGACACGCATGACATTACTATATATATTGTTCATGCTGTAACTATATGCATTTGTAATTTGATTGACGTCACTTGAACACGCGCCAATAGTCGTGTCAATTATTTCTGGCGCCAAAATTTGGGAGATGTTCAGGGACTAAAGGCCTATTCCCTTTCCCGGTTGGGTTGATAGGCGCCTACGATACTTTTTACTCCAGTTAAACGCATATATATATATATATACATTGTTCATTAAATACAATACGCGTCTTATTGATATTACTTATATATATATATAAATATATATAATATATATATATATATATATACATGCGGCCAATTCTCAGAAAAATGCATGCCAAGCCCAATGCCAATATAAATTATATATATGCACCGGTGTCGATTTGTATACTTTTTACTTTTGCGGGGCCCGGACCCCCAATGATTTCAAATTTTAACATTAGGTATATGGCGTTGCATGGTAAGAATGGAATTGTACTCTTTAAAGTTAGCATTGCGGCCCCCAATCGTTTTCAGAAAATGAGGCCCCTGTCTATATCATAGCTCAGGTAACAACAATAAAACAACTTTTTTGTATGGTTATCGCTGCATTACCATTATGTTTGCCGAATGAAGTCGTACGGTTGAATAACGCTGCGAATTCGTTCTAAAATCATCATTTCGTTCCGTAAAGTTGTAAACATTGCCTCGCTTATGGCCTAAATGTAGCATACCTTTTAAGGAACTGTGCCCCTCGATAAAATTGTCAGCCCATCATGAAAGAAATACACGGCATAGGTTTTATGTTCATACATACATACATACATACATACATACATACATACATACATACATACATACATACATACATACATACATACACATACATACATACATACATAGGCACTAATCTATGTCCAACATACATACAAAACTATGTGTAGCAATAACAATTCACCATACATAGCTACATATCAGTGAAGTACGTGACATTAAAGTCATTATCCCTAAACATATCACTGAACATACATAGCATTATCATACATAACACTAGATACAACATTACCATACATACGATACATTATCACAGTACCTATGTGAACATACATAACGCGAGTACATAACAGATACGATGACATAGCATCATAGCCCATCACCATATACATACATAGGCATACATAAACTATATATCATACAGTACAAAGTCGAGCATAGCATACATACATACATACATACATACATACATACATACATATAATCGATTATCTTGCAACTAGGTCACTGTGATACGTTTTTAGGCTCGCATCGTATCAGCAGGCCATCTATTACATTATGAGTATGTGAACAAATAATAACCTTCTGCTCATCTTATACGTTAACTAAACTTAAAACTCAGTATCAAAAATTGCATCGATATATTTCGACTTGCGCCGTTTAAAAAATTGTGAAATTTATTGCGTAGGTTACGTTGCGGCGAGTGGGCGGAGTAAATCCCCGCGTGCATTTTCTGTGGTGACGTGGGAACTCAAAGCTCGGTCGCGTGAGACCGGAGTTGGAAGTCGTTTGACATGTTGGCTGGATAGAGGAAAAGCTTGGCACATGTCCGGGGTCCGGTTTAAATGTGGACTTGTGGCCGATTAATGACGCCCAGATAAGTATACGATGCGACTGTTATAGCCTGTGGGCCTGCTCCGTGTGGCTCTTAGATTGACATTTGTAATGACTATATTGAACTCATTCCTGTTCGGCCGTTTTCTTTGCCTTATCGCAATGGAACGCCACATACCTACATACTTATGCACATCGATAGCGGCTGAAGATTACCCCGGTGACTGGTATTTGCATCAGAGTCAGGCTGAACGTAAAACGCGGCCATCCAGCCACCAAGTAGAGATACCAAGGTGCTGCGGCAGCCAAGAGCTCACGCGGAGCAGCTCAAAGCTAAGCTTCTGTAAACACGACGCAGCTAACGAGCCGCTTGATAAACATGTCGCCAGGATCGGGGCCGTCCTCTCCGCCTGGCAGCGCCACCTGGTGTGACATGCAGGTCCACCTTGCCAGTTTACACACTCCGACCTACACCTGTGCGGGTCGGTGTGGGTAAACTTTGGCTGGAGGTGAGAACGGTGCGATGGCTGCTCTCCCTCCCCCTCTCTCCCGTCTTCTCCCTGGCACGTGCTGGTCTGAGTGTGCCAGCTCTAGCCGGTGGTTGAGGACGGTGTTATGACCGCAATTACCCCCCTCTCGCTCTCGCCCTCGCTCTCGCTCTCGCTCTCGCTCTCGCTCTCGCTCTCGCTCTCGCTTCTCGCTCTCGCTCTCGCTCTTCGCTCTCGCTACTCGCTCTCGCTCTCGCTCCGCTCTCGCTTCCGGCTCTCGCTCTCGCTCTCGCTCTCTCTATCGGCCTCATCCCTTTCCCCGCTCCTCGGATAGGTCAAAGGAACAATTAATATCCCCTGAGTCATAAGAATGAGCTCAAATAACATGATCTCAAGGGCCGGTGCTGAACGGGGACGCGGGACGCGTCCCCCCAACATTTTCGGATTTAAACATTACGACTATAAACGTGCATTGGGAAAAGATTCGACTTAAAAATTCCTCCGCCCCTCCCCCCTTACTTTCGGAAGGTTGGCGGGCCACCCTTGCATGATCCTCAAATAAATGGCCAGATTTCAATCATATTAGCTTAAAAAGGAAACATCTGTATATTTTTCACATTGACTGATATATGGGCCGACCGGTCACGAATTTGACCTGACCTTAGCCCACGGTAACAGATACCGTTTGTAACAAACGTTGTGAAGAAAATAAAGTTGGAGTTTTACGTTTGTAACAACGTTGCGACAACATCCGTGAATGTTGTGAAGAAAAAGTGCATAAAACTCGTCGCTGTAAAGCGTTACATGCAACGTTGATCGTTACGATGATCACAACTTTGTTCTAGTAAACTTGGAGGAACAGCTCGCAATGTGGTACAATTATCTAAATTGAGCAAATTCAACAATTTCTTACTAACATAAGTAATGATCAACCACGTTAAGTCACGTTAGGCTATTGCTTGTCAAAAGTAAACGTTGTACAACGCTGTTTCAACGGTTGTGTGACGTCACAAAGTCAACGTTTTGACAAGCGTTCCTGGTCGATAGTCTACAAAAACACTATCACAACGTTGTGTAGCTGTTGTTTGGAACCTTTTGTCACAAATGTAGCCGACAAACGGTCAAATTTTAGCTTGGGAGCGTCACTTATACGAATTTATTAAATATAGGTACATACTTATTGACCATATGAAATTCCTGTTTCATTAAAATACTCCGGACACACATTGGTTTTACACGACCAAAAAAACATATTTTTAGAGGGTAAGTCAACTTGAGTGGACCGGTGACCTAACCTAAGGACGACACTGTGACCAACAAATTTTTCACAAAAGCTGGGAGCACTTGTGGATCATTATTCCCAAATAGCTGTAACCGAATTTTTCGGGCGCGGCCACCACCCCAGCACAACGACAATAACGACTCCTACAGCCGAATTTTTCGGCGCGGCGTGACGGCGTTTTCCCGCTATTCCCGAAACACAACTCAGGGGGAGGGGGAAAAATGACCCCCCACACACACTAGGGCGAGGGAATTTAAATCAGCTGTAGGATGACCCCAAAAATAACGAAGGTCGTCGATGTAAAGTTCATATTGCTGCAAAAACATGAAGATTTTTTAAATAGAAAAAATGTGCAAAATTATCCCACATAGATTAATTAGTCTGATGAATCTTATTAACCCGCAATTGCAAAACCAAGCAAACACTGCAACGCGCCTTTTTCACACCAAGAAGGGGTTTGGATAGGCTCCTAACATGGTGCACTGCAAAGTTAAACTGCAATGCGCTTAAAGTTTGGCAGTCATTTCCGGAAAACGAAATGCTTGCCATCAAGCATGGCTTTCAAGAGACCGATAAGAACGTTTCAAAGTCAATCGGGCTCCGTCTTCCCATCCAAGCCTCACAGGACGAAGAACTGAACATCAAAACGCTGAGCTAGTTGAGGGAAAATTCCGGACAAATGGTAGAGCCATTATCGCAGTCCAATCTATCGCCCCCTGGACTCAGCTAGTTCAGCGTCTGGTGGGTTCGCCGAACTTGGCGACAACCGCTCAATACTCAGCGAATTACAGACTGCACCGTGGAAGGCTTTGCTCGAGGGCTGGAGCCGGATGATGTCAGGCGCGCGGTGCGGATCATCTGTCAGAGAGACGAAAACAGACTCCGCAGAAACCGCGCCAGTGTAGACATCTGATGAAATGTACCTGTGTGAGACTGTAATAAATGGAGCTCTCCCTGTTTCTTGATTATGGTTATATCTTACTTTCAAATGTTGAAATATATTAACTTTCATTTTTTTAGATACATTTTGGAGAAGAAACAAATTATATACCTACAGGGTGTCCCAGAATTACCCGAACATTGCTATTTGACGTCTTACACGAATAAAAAGACAATTATAATTTTTGTCTTTATTTACCAACATAGCCAACTAAACCAGCAATGCAATGACTTATTCAGTTGGGCATATTGGCAGCTATATTCGCACAGCACATCCGGAGAAACAATAGCCCACGCTCGCTTTAGCTGTTGCACAAGTCCGATGATGCTTGTGACAGGTTTCTCTTGATCAAGTTTTTTTAATGATGCCCACAGATTTTCAATTCAATTATTGTCCGGACTACTTACAGGTCATATGACTTTCTCCAAAAATCCAGAAAAAATATATGCACCACTGTTGAGTTGCTTGGTTCGTTGGAGGGGGCCTGCATTTGAGCCCTGCATGAAGATGGCTCGATCCTGATCTTCCATCAACTTTCTTTTCGAAACCGATCCGTCTGGGGCCGTCCGTTTCACTGCATCAAGTCCTTCTTTTGCCAGAATTTTCTGACGGTATTATTGTACATTTATGGTGGTTTTTGAGGAAACCACGTGCAGCTCAAAGAGAGCACAATGGCTCATCATTTCCCACACTTGCACTTTTTGTGGACGCTTGACCGTTTTAACCGCGAGAACGTCGGCAACGTCTGACGCTCACACACGGTCCTTTTGCCGATTACGGGGGTGGAAAAGTTTAAATGGACCACATCGGACCACATCGGACTACACCGGACCACACTACGCGATTCCAGTCCTTTTGTTTGTCCAGTTTTTTGTGGTCTGTTGTGAAATTTAAGGTGGTGCGTGCGCCACATTCTGGGTCAATTTCGGCCTTTTTGCAGCTTAGAAGACCGCAATTATATGTTTTCGCGGAGATAGTGATGCACCGATGACTTTTGGATGTGACGTAGCCAGTCCCTGGTTAGGCGGTGGATCCAGCTTGCGCGTGGATTAGGTGGCGCTTGTTAGCCGCCATCGCGATCACTTCTCTTGGCGACCGGATGCAGGCTTGGTTTTCGGTCGCGACTGGGCTTGCTGACCAGGTCGTCTCCCACCTTTGCACGCTTCAACCATTGGTAAAGTTGGGTGCAACTGATATCCAACTGCTTGCACGCACTGTTTTGAGGCTGTCCAGCAAAACTCATGCCAACGAGCTCTGTGTGCGGAACCCAGAAGGTGTACTCAATTTGCCAAAAAGTTGCTGGTTAGCGTTGGGCGCAAAACGAAAAACAACCACCCGCGCTGACCCTTACCTAGCAACTCACGCCGGGCCACGACCAACCTTGGGAGGGTTTGGTGTTCAAGGTCGACTGTGTGCAGGTAAGTAATCTTAATAAAAATTTGAGCAACCGTAGCTCGTCGGGTACAGTGCAGTAAGAGATATTAACTTTAAATTAGATGTTGCGGTAATTCTGGGAAACACCTGTAGTATATATATTTATATATATACTATATAATATTATATTTAATATCATATATTATGTATATATATACTATATGCTTTAATATATAAACTATTAATATATTATATATATTATTAATATATATATTAATTAATAACATATATATGTATATTATATATATGCTTTATATATATATTTATATATTATATATATACTTATATATATATATATATATATTATATTATGACGATGAAAGCGATTAAATCCTTGGGATGATGCTGCCGACAAAATACCTTGCCTTTTTATAGCAGTATCATGATAGATTAAAGATAGCTCTAACAATTCAAATCAACAAATCAAACACACAAATATTAAAACAAATTAGAAATGCCACCTGACTTAAAGTGACACACTCTTTACCGTCATATGCCCTACGCAATACGCTCATTGGCGCATGCCTGCAAGGTTCGAATACCCTTGGTCACATCGGTCCTTCTCATATGTCCTCGATAATTGCACATTGGCACATTTCGGATATACCCGATACACCCGATAATTACCAATAATTGTGGTTAGCAAATATATATATTATAACTCTAACCGTGACCAGAGCATTGAGATCATGAGTGCAATACACATCAGAGATCACGCACCTAGCATCACACGACAGAAGAACACAGACTCGAAAAACTGGCACTTCTGGGGTATAAAGCAACACACTATGCACCAGAAGCACACAACAACACACACAAGAATACAAACAACAACACTGACCGGTGATCTTCACTGATAGTGACGGGTGATTTTTGTCATGTAATATTTTTTACATGACGATATTCGTCATTATTAGTGAAGTTCACTGATTGTTTCGACCATATGAACAGGATTGGTATATAGTCCTGCATGCTGATAGTTTCATTTGTATTGTTTTGAAACTATATTCTACTGTAAGTGTAATAGACAATTGTACTCTGTGAATGTCCTCGTGAATGTTATCTTTCAATGTCGTATGTGGGCAAATTGCAACCTCTGCGAGTGTATCTGTTTTGTTTTGAAAATGAGTGTTTAATACATTCGAAACGCGCAAACTGTAAAATGACTTTACCTTATGATGCACTTTACTCGAGCTCATAGTTAACTTAAGCGATTATTCCAAGGAAAACAGTGAATAAGATTATTAAAACTCAGAGCAAAAACTCTCAAAATGTGAAACGCGATAACATTTTAATGGTCCTATGCTTTAAAGAAGATTTATTGCCGAAGTTTACGAATCATATATATATATATAATATATATTAATATATATTATATATATATATATATATATATATATATATAATATATACATATCTCTCTGCAGACAGCTTCATAGCCGATATGCAATAAATTCCAATTCTCTATATGTAGATGACAGTGACTCAGTCTAAATAGGCTTTAGCATACTCGCCTGCTCGCATTTTGCAACCTTCTGTTCCATTGCCCGCAAGTTCACTGTTTGATTGCTAGTTCCTTTGTTTTTATTCTATTCCTTTTATATTTTCGTTTTAGCGCTACTGACATTTTAAAGCTTGTATTCAACATTCAAAATGTTCGTATATATTTCAACCATGCGAAACCAAACGCTCAGTTTCAGTTATGATTCTGGTGTCGGATGAGACAGCGGCGACAGGCGACAGCGGGACATTTGGTCGAATGCCCTCCAGTCATCAAGGGAACCACAACGCTTGCACTGATATTTCCGTCCGTTTGCATCTGTCTACAAAACAATAAATTTATTGATTTTTCTTGTGAACTCCGAGCTGTCGAGCTGTGGGCTTCGGAGCTATGAGAGGTATGTTGTTTGTTTTTTAATGTTGCACCAATGTCCAATACATACACTTAAATTGTTACACAAACATAGAAGCGAGTAAACCTGGCATTTCACGCTCTAGGTAGTTCACCAGCTGCCCTGTCCACTGGACGTAATCCGTGACTCCACCGGACAGCCGTCTCTCTCTCCGTCTCCCCACCTGGCCGGTCTGTCCCCCTCATCCCTGGGGCGTTCTTACGACGCCCCCGCCCCCGCCCCGGCCGTGTTTGGCGGCACGCTAATTAGGGACGCTGCTGACGGTCCGGCGGGGTCGCTTGCTCACGTGACACGTGCTGATGTGGCACGTGCGCCGGCGGCACGTGATGACATGGGACAATGGTGTGTATGTGACTGTGGCATTCATAATGACATGAACGCGTTGGGAGAGGCTAGGAGGAAATATATTCATTTTCATGTAGTTTGAAAATCAGCTCGATGCATTCAGTGATGTACAGTAATAATAATTATCAAAGCAGGTTTAACTTCTGCTTCTGAATAGCCGCTATTCAGAAGCAGAAGTTAAACCTGCTTGCTATTTCAGTGTTGCTGTGGTTAGTGCGAAAAGCTGCTGAGACGATCACTAGTTTGAAACATTTGTGTATCAGTATTACACATATTCATTGACGTGGCTTCTGGGAAACTCACATTGTTGAAGCACCTAAATAAATACATATACACACACACACACACACACACACACACACACACATATATTTATATATATATATATATATATATATATCCAGTACCCACATACTTGGTGCATACTTGGCCAGTTTTCAGAACGTTATTCCAGGAAAATGAAGCTTTGTTGCGCGTCGGGGTTGCAATAGAACTGAACGGGAATCGAGATCTGACGCCACCTCGGGGCAATTGAGGGGCGTCTACGGTACTGACAGCTCTGCGAGTTGGACTGTGAGGACCTGTCAGTCTCCTGTGGTCGTGAACTATTTCGCAGAGGTGATCGGCTGGAAAATCGAGCCACTCAGGCTGGAGAATGGGGTTATTCAGACGCGAGTCTACCGCTGATTTAATCAACTTCCACTGAACCTGACACAGGAGCTGCTACACGTGCTTATAGTGTCACGCAAGGATTTTTCAATTGTCATCATCTGCTCTCGCATTGATCGTCGCCTCTCTGCAGATGTGTTTTCTGAGTATCTGTACGATCCAAGTTTGTCGTCGCCAGCAGCAGTGGAACCCTTCGGCACAACGGGACCGGAAAGTTCACTAGAACTAGAGTGCCCTCCGGCCACAAGAGACCCCGCATTCAATTGAGTGGAGCCTCCCCTCCTCTTCCTGGCCTCCCCAGTGAAGCCTCACAATTACTGGTGTCGCTCGTCGGGCCTGCTTTGTTTGCCTGCAAAACAATGAGCGGCCGGGCAGCAATAACGGGTGAATTGGACGACTGGGCGCGTCAGAGCAGCGGTCACCGCCCCGCTCCGGTCACTGAGAGCAGCGGTCACCGCCCCGCTCCGGTCACCGCCCCGCTCCGGTCACTGACGAGCAGCGGGTCACCGCCCGCTCCGGTCACTGGCAGAGGCAGCGGTCACCGCCCTGCCCGGCCCACTGAGAGCAGCGGGATTCACCGCCCCGCTCCGTCACTGAGGAGCAGCGGTACTGCCCGCTCCGGTCACTGAGAGCAGCGGTTCACCCGCCCCCTGCTGCCGGTCACTGAGAGCAGCGGTCACCGCCCTGCTCCGGTCACTGAGAGCAGCGGTCACCGCCCTGCTTCCGGTCACTGAGAGCAGGCGGTCACCGCCCTGCTCCGGTCACTGAGAGCAGCGGTCACCGCCCCGCTCCGGTCACTGAGAGCGCGGTCACCGCCCCGGCTCCGAAGTCACGGAGAGCAAGCGGTCACCGCCTGCTCGCGTTCACTGAGAGCAGCGGTCACCGCCTCTCCGGTCACTGAGAGGCAGCGGTCACCGCCCTTGCTACCGGTCACTGAGAAGCAGCGGTCACCGCCCCGCTCCCGGTCACTGAGAGCAGCGGTCACCGCCCTGCTCCGGTCACAGAGAGCCAGCGGTCACCGCCCTGCTCCGGTCACTGAGAAGCAGCGGTCACCGCCCTGCTCCGGTCACTGAGAGCAGCGGTCACCGCCCTGCTCCGGTCACTGAGAGCAGCGGCCACTGCCCTGCTCCGGTCACTGGGCGCCCAATGCAGCGCGTGCTGCGTTCACGAGCCTCTGCGCTCTGCGTGCAGTGGTGGCGAGGTTATTGGATGACGATGTCCGCGAGCTAGACGAGCTTTTGTCCGGCGGACCGTCCAACGATCTAATTGGAACAGCTGTTGGACATGTGAGGGTTTCCTCTATTATAATTCATCACTGAAAGGCGACATTTTACTCATTTTGTGCTCACGATTTCGTTATGTAGCGGATAACTATGTGCACCTCAATAGCCACTGGTTCATTATAACTACTACAAATGCCTAACAGGGTAGAAAAAGCAATTACGCTGCTCCCCATCAGTGCGTAACACTCATTATGATCTCGTGCCGCTTGCATCAATGAACTGTCACTTATTTCTAAACATGAATTTTGCCGATTTTTCGGTCAAGTGGCTCCGAACAACACATCCCGAGCTGAACGTCCCCCCAGCGATGACGCATTTAACGGAGGGGGAGCGCGCAGCCCTATACTCCTGCCTCCTCCAGTGTGAGTTGGCACTGAATCGCCGTCCTCTCCCAGGAACCCTTCAAGGCCTGCCGCGTCAACCTTTCCACCCCTGTCTGGCTTGATCACGGCGACCCTGTCCCGTCACCCCTTCATCGCCCTCCGGCGCCGGCTCAGCCCGCGGTGCGGTGCGCTGTGAGAGCTGTGGTTAGGTCAGAGGTGTTCAGCGGTGGGTGAGGTGTCAGCAGTCTCGGCAGTCAGCACTCAGCAGTCAGTATTGGCAGTCAGTAGCTAGCAGTAGATAGCTGAGTCAGCTGTCAGTGGTCAACAGTCAGCAATAGTCAGCACTACACTACAGTCAGCTATTAACACTACAGTCAGCAATAGTCAGTCATCACCAGTCAACTGTTGACAGTAAACGATAGGCAGTCACCAGTCAACTGTTGACAGTAAACGATAGGCAGTCACCAGTCAACTGTTGACAGTAACGATAGGCAGTCACCAGTCAACTGTTGACAGTAAAACGATAGGCAGTCACCAGTCAACTGTTGACAGTAAACGATAGGGCAGTCACCAGTCAACTGTGACCAGTAAACGATAGTCAGTCAGCAGTCAACTGTTGACAGTAAACGATAGGCAGTCAGCAGTCAACTGTTGACAGGAAACGATAGGCAGTCAGCATTCAACTGTTGACAGTAAACGATAGGCAGTCAGCAGTCATCACTCAGGACCGCAGTCAGGAGAAGATATTCGGCAGGCGAAAATCAGAATACAAAATAGACGTTAGCAGTCAGCAGCAGACAGTAGCCGTTGGAAATCAGCGGAAGACAGCAGTCAGAAATCAGCAGTGGAGGTCAGCAGTCAGTCCCAGTCAGGCAGGTCAGCAGTCAGTCCCGACAGCGGAGCAAAGCAGTCCCGTCTCGCTCCGTCTCCCACTGCTGCCGTTAGCCGTGCCCCCGCTGCAGCTGGCTCCTGACGTGCGGCAGTGGTTCAGAGGCTGTCTGTGCGGTGGAGAAGCAGCGGCTGTCCGCCTGTCCGTCTGGCTGACAGCTCTGCTGCTCAGGGTGTCCGTCAGGTCCGTCATTCGGTCAGTAACATCTGCTGCAGCGGTCGATCTGACCGGCCACCACCCGTGACCTGAGCCCTCAGCTGTCTCCTATTCGGTCAGTCACATCTGCTGCAGCGGGCGATCTGACGGGCCACCACCCGTGACCTGAGCCCCAGCTGTCTCCCATTCGGTCAGTCACATCTGCTGCAGCGGGCGATCTGACCGGCCACCACCCCGTTGACCTGAGGCCCCAGCTGTCTCCTATTTCGGTCAGTCACACTCTGCAGCGCGGAGATCTGTACCGGCCACCACCCGTGACCTGAGCCCCAAGCATGTCTTCCATTCGCCGTCAGTTTTCACATCATTGCTGCAGTTGGGCGGTCTTGACCCGAGCCACCACCCGTGACCTGAGCCTCAGCTGTCATCCCATTTCGGCTTCAGTCACATGCTGCAGCTGGGCGCATCTGACCGGCCACCACCCGTGACTGGAGCCTCAGCTGTCTCCTATTCGGTCAGTCACATCTGCTGCAGCGGTCGATCTGACCGGCACCACCCGCTGACCTTGAGCCTCAGCTGTCTCCTATGCAGTCAGTCACATCTGCTGCAGCGGGCGATCTGCCGGCCACCACCGTGACCTGAGCCCCAGCTGTCTTCCTATCGGTCAGTCACATCTTGCATGCAGCGGCGGTCTGAACCGGCCGTCACCGTGACCTGGAGCCCCAGCTGTCTCCCATTCGCGTCAGTCCACATCTGCTGCAGCGGGCGATCTGACGGCACCACCCGTGACCTGAGCCCCAGCTGTCTCCTATTTCGGTCAGTCACAATCTGCTACAGCGGGCGATCTGACCGCGCACCACCGTGACCTGAGCCCCAGCTTGTCTCCTATTCGGTCAGTCACATCTCTGCAACAGCGAGATCTGACGGCCACCACCCGTGACCTGAGCCTCAGCTGTCTTCCTACTCGGTCAGTCAACATCTGCTGCAGCGGGCGTCTGACCGGGCCTCACCCGTGACCTGAGCCCCAGCTGTCTCCCACGGTCAGTCACATCTTTTGCTGCAGCGGGCGATCTGACCGGCCACACCCGTGACCGAGCCCCAGCTGTCTCCTATTCGTCAGTCACATCTGCTGCAGTTGGGCGGTTGACCGGCCACCACCCGTGACCTGAGCCCCAGCTGTTCTCCTATTCGGTCAGTCACATCTGCTGCAGCGGAGATCTGCCGGCCACACCCGTGACCTGAGCCAAGCTGTCTCCTATTCGGTTTCCCCCCCCCCCCCCCTTTTTTTTTCCTGTTCACATCTGCTGCAGCGGAAAGATCTGACCGGCCACCACCCGTGACCTGAGCCCCAGCTGTCTCCTATTCGGTCAGTCACATCTGCTGCAGTGGGCGATCTGACCGGCCACCACCCGTGACCTGAGCCCCAGCTGTCTCCTATTCGGTCAGTCACATCTGCTGCAGCGGTCGGATCTGACCGGCCACCACCGTGACCTGAGCCTTCAGCTGTCTCCCATTCGGTCAGTCACATCTGCTGCAGTGGGCGGTCTGACCGCCACCACCCGTTGACCTGAGGCCTCAGCTGTTCTTCCATTCAGTCAAGTCACATCTGCTGCAGCGGGGCGATTCTGCACCGGCCACCACCCGCTGACCTGAGCCTCAGCTGTCTTCCTATTCGGTCAGTCACATCTGCTGCAGCGGGCGATCTGACCGGCCACCACCCGTGACCTGAGGCCTTCAAGCTGTCTCCCTCTATTATGACGGAGCGTCTCAGAGTAGCGCATCCATAAATGTCATACCGAGCCGACTTACCTGGTTGATTGCGCCGGTTTTTTGTCGGTCTTTGGTATGATTATATATAAAAAATACTGAGGTGATGCGCCGCTTTGTCGTTTTCTTGTTGGGCTACCCTGGACGCTCCACTAATATGACTCTAAGCGCTTCAACCGCCCATTCCTGACCTCTCAGCTGACCTTGGCCCGGAATAAACTGCCGGCTGTCAGCACACTTGAGCCATTGTCTGAAGCCTAGGGACCATTTCATTGTCATAAGTTACCTGAGTCGAGCGTCCAGGACTTTAGGACGTTGTGTTAGTGGTTCGCGGAGCTTTGTTGGCATGGGTACAGGGACCCGCAGTTGCTATGGTACAATTGTTACATACATACATTACGTACATAAATGAGCATCACAGGCCTTCCCTTCAAGAACTGATCGGAAATTTCATGATTCTTTAACTATACATTTGCGATGATTGTTTGTTGCGATTTAGATTCACTCGGTCAACGCAGGTCCAATCTAGAGTCGGGCGGGAGACGCAACTTAACATGTTTTATTGTTCCTCTTCTGCAGATATATACTTCTAACTCAACGAGAACAGCATGCAATTTTATTAGGAACGTAACGTGTTGCAATGGTGGGTATACATCACATTTCCTTCAGACAACGAGTGATACTGCAACATAAGTAATACTAACTAGTAAGGCATGCATGGCATGATGAAGCAGACGGAGCGAGATATTTCATTTGTGTCCGGCAACTGATAAGCATTGTTGTTTGATGCAATAGTAAATCATTACTTACCTGCACCTTTCTGTGGCACTTAGTTATTTTTATTTCTGATTCTCATCTGCGGAGGTGAATTCGAAGTCAAAGGCACGTGCTTATCCTGCAACCGATATTCATTTTTTTATCTATGGAATGGTTGAGAGTTTCTCGTTTGTGTTAAATTTTCACGTAGCCTAATATTCATGTTATTTTACGTCCAAAATTATCAGTGTAATTACTTTTTGCAAATCAGTGCAGTGAAACGCATTATCCCTGAAACCCACGCATTCAAGCAAGCAGCAAGCAAGTCAAATCGGATTTTGACCCATCTGTAAGGACTTACCGTTGTATCGACCGCTTCCGGTCTCACTTCCACTCCGTCTTGAAACTAGTAAGCATGCATGGCATGAAGCAGACGGAGCGAGTTATTTCATTTGTTGTCGGCAACTGATAGGCAAAAAACATTGTTGTTTGTTGCAATACTTAAAAACAACACTATACCTGCACTTTTTGTGGCATTTACTTATTTTGATTTCGGATTCTCATTCTCACCTGTGAAAGGTGGAATCCGAAGTCAAAGCACGTGCTTATCATTCGGCTGGGTTAATGATTATTTGTGTTTATTATGGATGATGACAGTTACTGTTATGTGTCAAATATTTTCACTTAGCTATACCATGTGCTATTTACGATAAAATTATCAGGTAACTTTTGCAATAATCAGTGCAGTGAAACGAGAGTTATCCCTGAAACCCACGCATTCAATCAATCAAGCAAGCAAGCAAGCAAGCAAGCAAGCAAGCAAGCAAGCAAGCAAGATAAAAACGGATTTTGGCCCATCTGTAAGACTACGGTCGTTTCGACCGCTTCGCGGTCTCACTCACTCCGTCTGAAATATCATTATTATTTGGGTTTTACGCCCAATCGCTCTACTTTAGTTAGGCATTCGGAGGTGATACATGCATACCTACGTTGGTTGTGATTGGGGGAGTAGCTAAGAATCGAACCCAGGACCTTTCAGTTACCATGCAAAGACGCTGACTGCGCTTTGCATTAACCACCGACCGCCTCCGACGTATTACATACAAACCAAACAAGACACATACCTAGTAAGTGCTTATTGCTGGGATAGCGTCGTTAGCGTCGATAGCGTCGATAGATAGCGTCGTCGTCGTCTACCATACATTCCTTCCAAAATCGATCAATGTCACAAACCTTCGACTTCACCATTGCCAATATCGCCCGTCAGTAAGCTCGTGGCGCTGCCGGCGGCACACGGTCAGGTCAGTGACCCGGTCAGGTCAGTGACCTCGGTCAGGTCAGTGACCTCGGTCAGGTCAGTGACCCCGGCCGCCGTGTGTTGGTCCGGGTCGGTTGGCGCTGCTCATGTGGGCCATGTTTTACGTGCATCTCTCTCCGTGATCCGTCACGGTAGCGGCCCGACTGTGCCGCTCGGCGAGCCTCCATCGTCACCGCCAGAGAAAACACGACATTTATTCCATCTCGGCGCGCCTGACGCCAGCGGCGCGCCCCGTCTGTCATCGGACGTGCACAGGCTACAGTCAGCGGTGGCAGACGGCATCTGACACAAGAGATGCGCTCAAGTCTTGTAGCAGGAGGGACTGGTGTGTGTAGCCCGGGGTTTACAGCTGAAGTCAGAGGGTTACCCACGACAGCTTACGGTCAACCTAGTCTGAACGGACACCAAACTAGTCTGAGTGTCTCCCCCCTTGGCTTCACCCCCTCATGACCTGTACCTCAGTGACCCGTTGTGACTTGGCAAGCGGCCCCTGACGGTTATACACCAGCCTGGCTATTCAGCACCCGTGGCAGACGATGCAGCCCGTACCCGGGAACACCTGTGTATGACCTGGCAGCGGCTCCGGGCCCGGGCACGCTCCGCAGCGAGTCTGTAGCGGTAGACTGCCTGGCGGCGGGCGGCTGGCGGCAGAATATGACCTGGCAGCAGAGCCCTGCTCGGTCACGGTTGAACCGAGAGCTGCCCGCCCCGCCCGTCCGTCCGTCTATCCGTCCGTCCGTCCGTCCGTCCGTCCGTCCGACCGTCCGTCCGTCCATCATACCGACCTACCGCCGGCCGAGCGCCCCGACTGGAGGTTTGGAGAGGAGTGGCAGGCTTGCGTGACTTCAAACGATGGATCTAGATACAGCTGAAGGATATGACCCAGCTGTCCTGACATCTTTCCTTTGTATAGAGCTGGTATTTATTCAAGTGTCCGTTGATCTGCTGGATATCACTCATCAGTTGGACACTGATCCCCGTGACGTGTAGCTGTATGTACAGAAGTGCTCCACGGCGCTGTGAGATATTACAAAGGCGTCCTTGTCGACTGTAATGATGGCATCGGCCCGCTGACCGAGTGTTTTATGTCGGCGGAATTCCGTTCCGTTGCATGGCTGGCAGCGGCTAACGCGGCCCTTTGTGTTCGTCCTCTGACAGTTTGGATAACTAACAGCGGCGCTTTTGTCAGGGCTGTTGACTGCGGAGCGAAGAACTATATGAACTTCTGACGACACATATTTGACGCTCAAACGATAAAGTGGGAGACAATTCTGAAGATATGAGTCCAGAACAACAGGTCCAAGAACTGCAGCAAACATTGGACACACTTTTGGCTTCAAATATCGCGAGCATACTGGCTTTGGGCTTATTTGCGTTTCAGGCTGCTTTGCAGTAGTATAAGATCTATTTTATCTGGTTGAGAAATGCCTTCTATCAATCGGTGCTGCCTCGTGGACAAAATATTATTTTGACGATTAATGACAAAAGCGACGTTTTGCTGACCAGTCCTGCCTGGTCAGCAAATATTGACAGACTACCAGAGCTTGACTTAGAGATTTATGATATACATAGACTTCTTTCACTCTCTTGTATATCTGGATTTATCAATCTTCAGTCTAGCCTTGAAGGCTGAATATTTGTCACATGCCAGTGAGGATTTGTTACGATACAACATTCCGGCGGTTGATAACCGCCCTCCCGCCTTGACTGCGCCTCTGCAGAGCTACTCTGCAACGAGCCAGCCCGCCAGCTGTCCTCTCCGCACCACTGCGCCACTACAGCCGCCGCCGCGCCGCCGCCGCCGCCGCCGCGCCGCCTCCGTCTCGTTAACGCCGCCGTGCGGCGCGCGCCTAATTTGTGAACGGCGCCAATCGCGGTGCGAAATCTTAATTGGCCGCAGATTATGTGCTGGTGGCAGAGCTTGATAACGAGGTACTGGCTGGTAGCGGTGGGCGGTGGAGCTCTCTGGACACGGGTCGATTCTGCAGTGCGACGGGATGGTCGCATGGGCGCCGCCGCCACTGGGGACACTGGGGACAATGTCCGGGCTAGTAATTTTGAGGATCATGCTGTCGCTGTCATGTCGTCTGGCAGCGGGACAGGACCATGCTGTTATTCCGCTATAAATTAAGAGTGATGGGACCCTGTCTTATATACCGTCATATATGCCGAGTACATATTATGTCGTCGTGCTGTCCCGTGCGGGGAAGGGGTCATGCCATGCCATCATGCCGTCTCGTGGCGGGACGAAACAATTCCGTCATGACATAAGATGGCGGGAAAGGACAATGTCGTTATACCATCATATGACGGGAAGAGACCACGCCGTCGTGCCGGCTTATGACGAGATCGCCATCACTGGTCAAGTGGTCACTGCGCTGGGCAGCGTCGGCTGACCCGCCGCGCCACCTGGCCTGAATCGCCTGCTGCGCGGCAATTTGTTAAATTTCTGTCATGACAAAATCGTGACGGCAATCGGCACGCACCGCCAGCTCGATGAATTAAGTATGCGCCGTGGATGACTGGCTGGCGGATGGTGGAGCTGGATGTCAGCCAGAGGCGCGTGACAGAGACTGACGCCCGAGGGGGGGAGGGGGGGGGGTGCTGCGACAGATCGATCATCCTGTCACCGCGGCGGCAGTTGGCGAACCGGATATGTTTATGGCTGGTCTGCAGGGCTGATTTCGGTAGTGGGTTTGGCTCGGCTGAAAGACTGCCGCTCGCCTGAATGAGCCTCGGTAAACGGTATATCAGATCAGGTGTGGGTGGAAAGGCTGAAACGGTCGCTCTGTTACTGTCGCTTATATTGTACCTCACGGCCCTGATGTTTCGCAATGAGGTGCCGTACTTGAGATGGGTGAATTCAGCTGTCAAAGACATGCGGCTTGATCGTGACAACCCTTTTTGTCAGCGATGTTTAGTTATACCGGTGTTACGGTGAACGGTCGTATCTTTCAGACGAGGTTCAGTTTTGTTGAATGCTAGAGTGGAAGTTCTACGAGGCGGCAGTGGCAGATCTCCAAGACCACATGCAATGCTGACAAATCATTACGTCGGCAAGAGACCGACTTATGACAGGACTTATGGATAATGGATTTATATTAACCAAGTTTTAAACTAAATTAGGAATTTAATATACAGGTATGTTGAGATGCTCAATAATATTTGTTTTTGAAACAATCTAGAAGATGTTGTAAAAACGAATGCTAGATTCGGCAATTTTGGTCATCGTTTATATGCTAGCCGAACCAGGAACAAAGTAGGTGGACTCAGGGACGCAGCCAAGGGAGGGGCACGGTGGCTATGCCCCCCTTAGCAAGATACATTTACACTAGTAGAATGGGATTCTCTGACGACTCGAACCTCTCCCCACCCGGTCAACCATATGACTGAGGAGCAAAATTTTATTTGTTTTACCACCGACGTCTCCCCCCTCCCCTGAGAAAAATCCTGACTAAGTGCCTGGGTGGATTGGACCTACAGGGTGTTTCAAAACAAATGAAACTTTTCATTGGTCTATTACGAAGAGAAATAGTTGTCAAAACTAATAAAACAGCATATGCCTAAAAATATAATTTCTGAACAAATTGAAAAATATATGTTTCATCCTGCATATCGGTGTTGTTCGCTAAGAAGTAGCCTCCAAACTTCATGAACGAAAAAATGACTTTCCGCGTAGAGCGCATTTAGGTACTCCGCGAGTTCAGGAACAGCTTTAAAAGTGAGGATACCAGCGACAATCTTAAATCACGTGTTTCACCACGTGACACATAAGTATGGAAATCTGCAATCCCCATACCTGTTACACCATCTACAAAAACAATGTGTTTATTTAAACTTTATTGGTTGATTTATTAACAATTTCTCTAAATGGTTAAAGTTCGGAAGAGATTCCCTGATGAGCAAGAGACATGGATTATCTTGAAATATGTGTCCGTAAAAAGTTATACAGCTGTCCGAAGGAATTTCCGACAGAAATTTGGAGTCCGTCCGAAAAATGTTCCGAAGGACACGGCATCCAAACGTCTGATCGATCGGTTAGTTGTAAATAAAGGACACGCCAACATCAGCGTTGTGACTGCTGGTAGACTGCCGTACCCTCACAACACAGTGAAAGCCATAAAGGATTTCTTGGATCCTTTCCTGAAAAGAAACGGTTTCACAGGGGCTCCGCCACGTATTTGATATTGGGGGGGGGACGGGGGACGGGATCGGCAATGCGATTTTTCTAGAGCCATTTTTAGCGGAATTTGCCAAAAATGGCAATGCAATCTACTTTTTTTGCTATGATGGGGTGATTTTCCTCCTTTCATAGCCCCTTTTGGGTGGAAATTTAGCCATAAATTACAAAAAGGAAAGGAAAATACAGCACGGCCATTTGGCACCATCAGAAAGAGCTAAATTGCTTTGAAAATTCTATAGATTTTTTACCAGTAGGCCGCAGCACATCTCTCTGACGTAGCACGGGTAAGGGGTATGTGTATAAACATAACAGCTCCAATGTTATTTGATCCGGGCGAAAATATTTTTTGGCCCCGGCGCCGAAGTGTTTTCCAAATCTTGTGCCGAAAGATAGCTATAAAGAGCGAAAAAATTTCCTGCTCAGCCCGCATATGGCGTCAATTTCACTACCACACATTAGCGCCAGTTCAGGAATAATTATCTTGGGTACCTCGGGGTTCCGAGCGTTGACATTTTCGCCCTCGACTTCGGTCTGGGCGCGAGTATCAGCCTCGAAGCTTGGTTCAACATAAAAATAACTTTTCACGGCCCGTGTGGCAATTATATATTACCATTACGCCAGACAATTTATGTATGATGGGCATACCTACACTTCGAGAATTTTGATGTTGGGGTGTTTTGGAGATATTGAAGTTGCGTCATGTCATGTCATTTTTGGTGGAAAACTATAAATGTTTGAAAATCTTAGCAAATGGAACTCAGAAGCAAATAGCAAAACAAAAAACACATAAAAAGACAGGAAATTAACATTCGCTCTAACATGACTCTCTCAGAAGTTAAACGTTTTCGGTTTTTGACACATGCAGATAAAGAATGTGAAATGTCTCACAAACCGAAATTTGTAATTAACGATATTCCAAAAACCGGAATATACCTGAGATAACTGAGCATGGAAGATATCCAAAACAAATTTCGAAACAATATTTTATATTTGACTGACTTATGCTCCAGGGACTGGCGAGCCGTGGGGGCAGGCGGGGCAACTCGCCCCCTCAAACTTTGGAACCTGTAGGCGACGCCTTCCAACTTTGCGAGCTAGGTGTCGGCCCTCCGCCGTACTTGTTACTCCCGAATCTTTTTAACTCTGAATTAGAATCAACGGCATTGCCTAAAAAAAGGTTATGTTTTTGTAGAACCCAAAGGTTAGTTTTCCAATAAAAAATCAAGTAAATAAAATTTAAACTTCATTCGATTTGGAACTGGGTTTTGCATCTTTCCCATCTAAACAGTGGCACCACAACATTAAACCTATATTGACCATTCGTAAGCATGAAAAAACACTGCTAAATACAGCGCACACCTAGTAGTAGTATAGGATATGTTTCTCGTTTCGCTAACGTTGATGAGGCTAATTTCTTTGGTTCAGAATCACGGTTATATATATTATACTCATTGGTCACAATGTTGTAATGCTTTTGTCGCAGGTTAAATTGCTACTATTCATTGAAATAACTTACAGGCGCCTACAGAGAAAATAATAATCAGTGTTTGTGGCCATGCGCGCGTAGGTTAACGGTGTTTCATTGTTGCTTTAAGCATAACGCGCCATTATAGTTCTTTGAGATGGTTTGAATGCTAAACTCTGCTCCCCCTGACGTTTCAGCAGAGGAAGAGTCGGGCAGGTCTATCTAAAAAAGTGGTTCACAACGAAGGTTTCCGCGATTCCAAGGGCCGGTCGCCGGCATTGGGGTCGCCATCCAGAAACGGGTGGGCCCGATTATGATCGGGAAACTAGATTCCGATTATATCGGCGGGAACTGGTGGCCGGTAATATTGGCGATAATCCTGTTTGGCGATATTAAAAGGGTGGCGAACACAAGCGCAACTATATCGCTTTTTAGCTATCATTTTTTGCTAGCATTCAGGCCGGTCAAAAAGTTCGCCCCCAACTTGAAACGCCCACTTTCCACGCCCCTGTATGGCTTCCAAACAAGTAATTATGACGATTTATGGATACCTTTTTGTCTTTTATTTGACCACATATATACAAATAAAGCCCCACCCGCCATATTTCTGAGCAAAAAAATTGCCCCATAAGGCATGCATTGTTTTACTTATATTAAGTACATTTCCAAAATTTGACCTATATACGGACCTGACCCTTGACCTTTATGCTTTATCAGCGTTGCTAATAAAATAGCTCACTAACTACCCGACATTATATGTGTACAAACACCCCATAAAACATGTGTGCATGATCTTTCCCGTAGACCTCTGGCCGAGGCAGTAACCTTCTTGTGAGACCTGATCTTATTCATCCTTGACATTAAGCTTGTAATTTCGATCTTTTTCCTTAATGCAAGAAGATAGCATTTTACCTTTTGAGAGCACTTCTGGTGAGATAAAATCAGTCTCAATTTAAGGCTTGGATGGACAATAACTTACCCCCAATTTAAACCATATAAATGCCTATCTCCCAATTTGACTATTTGACCTACAGCTGACCTTGCACATCTGTGCACCCTGTAACTTTGGCAGCAAGAATAAAAAGGGATTTGTCTCTATTGAGATTTTTTGATTCCCCTCCCTTGGGCGCCGGTCTCGCTGTTGCGTAATTCGCGTTCGGAAGTATTACACGGAGGGCAGCAATCTGCCCCCCCCCCCCGCGGGGGCGCCTTCGCAGGACTATTCGGAGCATGCGAGATGACACAGCGGACCGAGCAGCGCGGGCCGCTGCACTGTTACACGTACGCCGTGTTAGGTCCGATTCGCAATATTCAGTTGCCGCTAATGCCCAACAAATCCTGATTTCTTGTATTCGCTATCCACTTTTAAGCTGCGCGGTATGGTGCCTAAAAATATTATAAATAGATAGGTACACCAGTACAGGAGGGACCGTGCCCATGACGGGTGTGGAGATAAATTGACCAACTGTGGGAAGTCGGAAATATCCCGGCGTGCACTCCAGCTCTGTGTATCAGCGTCGATGTGTCCAAGTAGTTTTTTTAGTACCAAAGGAAGGTAAGCATCTTTTCAGGCGATGCGTGGATACGCGGACATACAGTAAGCCAGGTGTATCTTCCATCATTGCGCTAACTTGACCTGTCTCGTGCGGACGTTTCAAAAAATGTTCTTGAAAACGTGAATTAAAATAGCAGTATTTGCGTAAGGCCTAGGGGCTCCGGACACAGCAATTCTCTGACTGGTGCGAAACTAGAACATTGGCGCAAAAGCTGTCTTTAAACTTAAAACCCACAAATGGTATCTTACAAAATACGAGACCAGCTTAAATACAAAACCATGGGAGTGGATAAGAAAGGTTTTCAAAGGTTTGCGTGCTGAACGTTAGCGCCATCAATCCAAACCCAGAGTGGCGGATCCTACCAGGTTTGGGGCAAAATGGGGGCCATTCCCCCCCCAAATCGTCCCGAAATCGTCAAAAAATGACAACATTTCATTTGGATATAAGACAGCGGAAATCTAAGCACACTTTTGCAAAGCCGAAAGGGGAAAGGGCAAAGTTTCCTTCAAATCAGCTACCCAATGCATTGCAGCAAGCGAAATCCGAAAGTTTGTCAGAATAGTGTGAGACTTTTTTGGATTTTGCTCACCCCAAACTCCAGTTTTCTGGATCCGCAGCTGCCCATACCAAAGACCCTATATACCGGTGACAGTCGATGATGCATATCTACATCCAAGGCGTTTAAATACGGTACAGGAATCTAGGATTATTAATCATCGAGATCGATATAATTTATACAACAGGCAACCACACCACGGTCACAATCGTGATCGGCTGTGAGTCACAATGTACACAATGTATGTCTGAAATCAAGAATCTTCAAAATGTGCAAATCCGTGGTGATACCAAATATGGCTACTATATATAAAATTTTGCGTTTAATGTTTTTTTTTTACTGATTTATTTAAAAAAAAAACATTGTCCAAGGCTGTGTTATAAAGTTCATCTGGTGTTTCGACCAATTAAAATAAATTTAAGTAATCAGGGGGCTGCATGCCATGGCGTATTGAGCCATGCCATTAATATGGGCAGTATGTGAAAAAATAACTTTCTGCCTCCAGGTTATATGGTAACATAACACTTAAAATCAGCGATCAAAAAAATTACCATACATGCTTCAATTTTTGATACTGATTTAAGTGTTTTAACATAAATCATGAGCAGAGTTATTTTTATTCACCATACTCAAATTGTAAGCGTAAAAAGTTGCCTACATGCCAAGAAAGATCAAAACCATACTTTCTGGCAAAATACGGTGCCATGAATATTGGGGCGGCATATCCCCCCCACCCTCAAGCATTGGCGGACCGCGTCCCCCCTTCCCCCCCTCGTCTTCGGCCCCCGCGAGCCCCTGCCGGTTTTTCACTTCGCGAGTCGCATCATAGCTCTAGCTATCCCTAAGCATGTCTGGCGCCACAGTTTCGGCGACGGTTAGTTTGTTTTCTAAATGTTGCATTTCTATCCACGAATTAATTTGCTAAAGCATAGTACTAGTTCAGTTCACGTCGCATACCATGCAATAAAAAACGATTTTTTCGTCTTCCAAGTTCATAAATGGCAACTTTCTTCGGGAATGAAAAATACCAATAATCGGAATGAAACATATATTTTCAAATTTGTTCAGAAATCCTCTATTTAGGCATATGCTATTTTATTAGTTTTGACAACTATTTCTTATCGTAAAAGACAAAATAAAAATTTCAGTTGTTTTGAAACACCCTGTAGGTATACGTAACCAATTATAGACGGGCACGTTTCGTCCTAGACTAGCTGTTGCTTACCATGCTTATCAGTTGTTTTGAAACACCCTGTAGGTATACGTAACCAATTATAGACGGGCACGTTTCGTCCTAGACTAGCTGTTGCTTTGTCATGAACTCATGATCGATGAGCTGTCACGATATAATAATAGCCGCCATCGGCGGCGTAATCTACCAAGAACCATTAGTCAGAAAACCATTGAACCATTTCCAATAAGTGCCATAAGCATTTCGCGTCAAATCTCCAAGCCGTTTTCATTACAACCGTACAAATGACGTCACGCACGTCTCGCCGCTGCGTGTCGTGCGGTGCAGTATCCCCCCAGGGTCTCGCGTGTCACGCGGCGCAGTATCACCCCAGGGCCTCTCCTCTGCCGTGCCCGGCCTTTCATCTTCTGGTGCGGTGGCGGCCGCCGCCAGGCTGGCTGGCAGCCTCCTCGTCATTGATCGCATCAGGCTCGACGATGACAAAGTGCCGTCATATAGAGGCTCTGAACAGAGCCATTCTTCACCTGTCGACGGAAGGGCTTCCGCCGCTGCTTCCCCTTCGCAGTCATCAGCGGCTGGACTGCCGCGCCGACCCGCCCGAGGGGGAGAGAAGAGGCCGATAAAGAACCTCCCGAACACGCTGCCCGTCTTCACGGTGGCTTCAATGGCGGCCAATGGAGCCGGGATTATCGCCGCCAGTGCCGCCGCGCTGATACAAATGATGTTTATTGTCCGGCTCCGCTGCCGCGGAGATGTAGTTGCCTGGGCGGCGCCCGTGTTGTATGAAGATAGAGGTGGGGGAACGGATGAGATATGGGGGAAATAACACCCCGAGTGGGATGCCGTTGTTTGCGCTGTATAAAATTTGGTAGCGCTTCCTTGTGGGTGTTAAATGGCTTAAAGTGCTTCTTTACAAGTGTTAAATGGCTTAAGCACCGTAGTGATGCAGAAAAGCTGGATTTTTTGTTTGTTTGTAAAAAAACGAGATTTGAAGAAAAAAAACTGTTCTAGAAAAAAAATCGTGTTTCTTTACCTATTTTCGAAAAGTGCTACCTGCAGATTATGGACATAACAGTCATGGTGTTGTACTAGATATGACTCACCAAATGTCTGCTGCTATCATTAATGAGACCTTCACGCGGTTTGTCAACCCACGCCTCGCTGGGTCTCCGAGACAACTTCGCCATGGTGAGGGGGGTAAAAATAACCTCCCCCGTCGAACTCGAAAACTAAATGGGCTAGGAAGATGCATAAAAATATCATAAAGCTCTTGACGTGTGCATTCGAAGTTACAGAGTATATTTTTGGCTCAGGCCAATATTGAGGTCACTGCAGGTCATCAAAGGTCAAATTGTTATGTATTTTTTACTTCGCTTCGAACAACCCCAAATATATCGGAAACTATGATAGCAAGAAAAAATATCATTCGAAACCTCAAAAAACAATCGATATGGGTTCCGTCAAACTGACAGCTCGGGTCAATAGTTTTGACTCCAGAGGTCATCAAAGATCAAAAATGCAATTTTTGGTGAAACTTTTTTTCTCCTGAATAACCTTTATTCTAAAAAAGATAGAGCAACGATTTAACATCATCGTGTTTGTCACGTTGATACACTTTGAAACCTATGAATGGTGATCTGGTTAGATCAATTTCAAAATTTGACATCATGTCTAGGTCATTTGGTGACCTAGGTAGGTCGTGTTGCAAATGGGGCGACGCTGCCCGACGAGACAACCGCAGTGGTATCATCAGCTCGTCTCTATCTTGTTATCATATCGATAGTTGATGGAATAATTTTTTTTTTTTTGTTGATAATTGTACCTCAGATGACCTCAGATGACCTTTGCAGAGATTACTGAGGCAGTAGCTGCATCTGGGTCAGTCATAATAAAGCCAAGAATAACATGATTCCGAAATAATCGGCCTGATCCAATGCATGTTGTCCGAAAAGGAAGCATTTGTATATTGTCATGTTTGCTTATAAAGGGGAGGTCAGGAAATTGACCTGACCTTAGGTCACCGATGCCGAAAATCCGAGATAAAGCTATTGTTGGTACTTAGAACTTTATGAAATCCTGCAAGTTTCAAATCTGTCATACGAAGACCGTGGCTTTGGAACGATCACAAACATTTGGAAGACAAGGTCACTTGACGTGACCTGGTGACCTGACCTGACATCAAAACTGAAAAATTAAAGGCAATTTATGCTCAAACAGCTGTACAAAATTTAGCGGCGCTGCGCGGTGCTGTATTTCGGCTATTTTGGAAAAATCTCAGGGGGTAAAATGAACCCCCCACCAGGGCGAGGGTTAAGCTGTGTTTGAAGTGAGGAAGCCGTTCGGGATAAAGAACATATGCGTTTGTCATCTGCATGAACATGCCCATGCATAGAATACGCATTGTTGAACAGATCGATCTTATATGCTGAAAAGGTGCATTTTCTGTTCGTTGCAGTGCTGAGCCGGGATGCCTTCTGTTCCGGTTACGTGGACAGCTTCGGCAAATGGAACAACGGCTTCGCATGCCCGAAGCTGGAGGAGGAAGCCGTGTTCTGCTGCGGCACGTCCACCTACCGCTACTGCTGCACCACACGAGATGAGGCAGATCCTGCCACCTTCAGCGAAAGGTCAGTCGACAACTGCCGCCGGCAGTCAGGAAACAAAGTCAGGGCGAGATCCCAGGGACGTGGGAACCGTGGGGGCAGTAGGGGGCAACTCGCTCCATCAACTTTGGACCTATGGGGGTGACGCCCCCCAACTTTGGAGCTAGGTGTCGGCCCTCCCCCGTTCTTTGCCATGATCTTTTATCTCTGAATTAGATCTTAACGGTATTGTCTACGAAAATTTGCTTAAGTTTTGTAGAACAAAGGTGAAGTTTCAATCAAAAGTTAAATTGAAGCAAGTTAAACTGCATTTAATTTGGAACTGGTTTTGCATCTTTCTAAACAGTGGCATCGCACATTTGGCCATATTAGCGTGGAAACACTGCTAACTACAGCGCACACCTGGTATAGGAAGTGATTCTTCGTCATAAGGTTGATAGAGTTCTTGGTCACAATCACGGTAGATAAAATAATCATGGTCACAATGTTGTTTGGAGTAAATGCTACTATTCATAAAATATTACTAGGCGCCACAGAGTAAATAACATTCAGTATTTTTGGCATGGGGGTAAGTCACGGTGTTTCATTTTTGTATAGCAAAACGCGTCATTATAGAATATAGATGCATGATGTCGACTCTGCTCCCTTGACGTTCAGCCTAGAGAAAAGAGTCAGCCAGGGGTCGAAAAAAGGAAAAGTGGTAACCAACGGAAATTCCGGATCAAAGGCGGTCACCGACAGTTGACTGCATCCAGAAGGGTGGTGAATAATTGGGATAGATTCCGATATATCGGGGTGGAGCGGGTTTGCGAACACATTGCGATAAATCTGTTGGTGATAAGACGGGGTGGCACTACGCGGATATATCTTTTTGTTCTGGTTGTATGTTAGGAATCAGGTCCGCCAGTTTAGCTCACCACCCCGAGTTTGAAGTACTTCATACGCAGAGTACGCCGTTGGCGAGAGTGCTGTACAGCATATAGTGAGAACAAACACAATACAGCCATTCAGTTTAAGCCCAGTCATAGGCAAGAGAGAGCCGCCGACAGCAACTCCGTTTGTGCACTCTCAGGTCTCAGAGGTATAGAGCCCATGCTGGATCTATAAGGCGCAATTTGTACGCGGTTTGGAGGCCATGTGCACCCGCGGGGCTCACACCCTCCCCCCCAAAAAGTTTCACAAAATTATAAAAACTCATCCGATTTTGCTCCCTTATGCATTGCTAGACGTTCAAAATCAATTTGTATCCGCAAAAGTTGCGTGGATGTACTTCTACATCAGGAAATGTGTAAATTTGCGCCGATTTCAGGCGGTTTGGGGAGGACATGTTTGCCCCTGATGCCCCCTGGATCCGCCAGTGAGTAGAATCAAGTAGACTCCGTTACATCAGTATCGGGTGAAGACTCCCGCGCTGTAGGCAGACGTCACTGCACGTCACGTCTGCGCCAGTTTTGCCGTCGGCCAGCGTAACGGATATTATTCGGGCGGGCGGAGCCGTCGGGAGACAGGACCCGCCCGGCGGCTGACAGACAGACGAACCGTCAACACAGCAGCGCGCCTTTCCGGGCCGATTTCGCGACCCGGCGCGCGCAAACAGGCGCGGCTCGGTGGGGCGCGAGATAGATGGATGGCGAAAAAAGCGCGACAGATGAGCTCGGCATCATGAGCAATGGAGGCGGAGATGGAGAGGCGGACGGACGTCGATCGTCGCTAGGGCGGCCGTCTGGAAATAGACGGGACGGAGGACGGGGTGAGACGGACGCTACTGAGCTTTGCTAGGGGTCTCCGACACAAGGGGTCGCAGGTTTCTGCGACTCTTTGTCTGCTCACGATAAGAGCGCTTAGCAGAAATGGGTGATATCAAAGTCGGACAGTGAATCTTTACACGCATTGACAGAATTTACACTGGCATTGGCAACCACCACTATGACGGAGCATATAAGGAGTTGAAATTATTTGGTAACGTTTGCAGTGATTATAGCTTCTAAGTAGTTTTGAATTTAATTAATAAATTTAGTTTAGAAGATGTTTATCAGCTTCTAGAAGCGTGATGCTCCCGAATCAATAATTTCCGAGCAAGATTGTGAAAAGGGTTTGTTTCCAAATTGGACATTGGTCACGGACATTCAGTTTAAGTTCAAATACACAGGTATTCCAGTTATATTGTCCTATGTGGTGGCTTCTTCTCATGCATGTTCACTGTACAGGTGCACAAACAAGTTATTTTGTCTGGATGGTGTACCAATAACTTACCAGTGTACTGAAATAACTCGCCTTTTTAAGCACATACGAGCAGTCGCAAATCGTCCCCTCGCGGCATGTTTCCAGCACCGGAAGAGAAAGCGCACACCATCGCTCCACAAAACCAACACGTTGGGCATCGCTCCAGCGGCGGCCGCTCCGAACAGTTGTAATTCATTCGCAGCGCGCGAGTGTGTGGTATTTTCGGGTGGCGCTGCTATGCTCAGTCTCGGCGGGGAGGGGCGGAAGGGAGGAGCGGGAGCTGGCTGGCTGGCAGCCGACCCCTCTTCCATCGTTTCCGTGTGCTGGTCCTCTTTCTCTCTCTCTCTCTCTCTGAGGAGCGACAGAGAGCCCCACCGCTGCCAAATCGCCTCGGCCAGCAGCGTCAGTCGCAGAAACAGAGCTGCCGTAATAGCGGGGGAGCGGCACACGGTGCGGTGACTGGCGCCGCGCGCTGCCGGGCTCCTGCAGTGATTAATTCGGAACGAGTTGAGCCGCCGAGCAGCCAGCCGGCCTCGTGTCCGGAGATGATGTCTGTGTGCAGAGAGACTGGTGTGATGCTCATGCTCTGCACGCTAGCTGTGCGTCTTTTCAGCTATTCTGCACAAGCAGCCGTTAACATACACTCGAGAAGAGTAGAGACGAATACAAAACATTCATGCATTTCATCATTCTCTGGTTCGGAACTAAGCCTAGGCTTTGGAAGAAAAACAAACGTGGTGATAAAATTAAAGTGAGAAGCTGATTCATAGACGACAAGCGTTTATGTCTTTTGCAGCGGCTGTGCAGCACCATTAACGGAAGCAGTTATGACTATCTAGTATCTATGTCCCACGAGGAGGAACATTTGAAGCCCACGCGCATCCGAATGGTGATTGAAAGCGCGATCTAAATTTGCGCGGCCGGTTCTGACATCGTTAAGTCAGTTTAACCCCGATCGGTGCACGTCTTAGCTCCCTGGAGTCAGAGCGGCGTTGAAGAGCAGGCCGTGATCGATGATGGAGAGTTGATTGATGAGATTGGCGTTATGACCCGCACCAAGTGACGATAATAATTGACGTAACAGGCCGTGTAGACAGCGTGTCCAGAGAATGAATGAATGAATGAACAATAATGATGGAATAAGCTATAAATTTATAATTTTCGATTGGTTCTCTAAAATATATTCACAGAAAGCACATATCTGCCGAATGCCTTCAAATTTTTGCTTTCAATCTCGTTCAATCACTAGAATAAATCATTCGTTGCATTTGTCACTATAATAACATAAGTTTGAACATGAGATTTTGCGAGCAAGTGCTTCTTTTTCACTTTGTTTGAACCGCATTCCCTGCTCTACCGGACAGTGGATAATGTCACGTGCATATACTGGCCTCTCAGCGCGACGTCTTCATGAGAGAGTATGTCGGCACGGAAACGTTACCATGAGCTCATTGTTGTGAAATGACGGGAGTTCGTTGTTGTAACATGACGTGCACTTATGACATTTCCCGCTATTTGCAACGGAAGAGGTCATAGAGTTAAAATGCCACCACGCATATGGATCTTGTTGGCATTGCATAAACCTGATAACATTATGTGGTTTCTTTAGAATTAGGAACAAACTTCTCCGCTGACTTTATTTCATATCACTCGAAGAGTTATTCGGGTGAATATAGAAATATCAACCTTTTGTAGTACATTGAAGAATGTAAAAGCAACGTTCACTGAACTGATGGCTGCACAATGAAGCATCATATAGTTAGTACGCTTCAGTCTATGGGTTTAATAATTGTTATGTACCTAGTACCGGACTTGCGTAACGAACCTAAGTTTTTATTTGAGAATAAACCAAAATGAAACAGTCTCTACCAAAGGATTACCAAACTACGCCACACCATCCGGCACGCATTTTCCAGGAAAACTCCATCCTGTTATTCCTCCGCTAGCACGTCCTCACCTTTCTGCGAAGCCCACATCAGCTTCGGTGGTTGGTTTTTCGTCAGGGCTCTTCTGTGCCGGCGGCCCACTCGAGAGGAGAGCCGCCTCCTGGGTGGAGGTGCTCTCGGGGCGTGCTGGACGGCCGCACGGCCGACTTGTTAGCTCCGGTCGAACGGGACACTCGTTAGACCGCTGCCCTACTCTCAAACACGTCTGTAGCGACTGCGAGAGGATGTGACTCCGCCCTGCCTCTGGTCCCAACTGCGTCCGCGGGGCCGGGAGAGAGAAAGGGGAAGTGCCTGAGGAAGTGTTGGGATGAGTTGGATAAGAGACGAACGATTTCTAGAACACAGGTGAAGTCTTAATGTTTCATGGTGAGAATAACGTCTGATCTCGACTTTGGATACGAATTATTTTTTGATATCGCTTGTGAAATATCTCACACATGCTATTTTCTGCATCGCGTTGACTTTGTGGAATTTGTATTATATTGGAGCTAAAATTGTTTGATTACATTATGTCTAGTAGTAAGCGACGTTATTTTCCCGCTGAGACGCTTTATATATATATTAGAATACATTGATGCTAATTATGCGGGTCATTAATGGAAAATTAATTACAACCATTTTCGGTTTAATGTCACGCTCTCCCAATCGTCTGAGGTGTTTGAGGGAGCCTAACGACACCAATTATTGTCTATAGCATGCCGCTGGTGATGGGCGTGGTGTTCGGCACCATCATCACCGTCGTCCTCGTCATCACCGCCATCTGCATCTTCTGGAAGTCCTGCCGATCCTACAAGAAACGGAGGACCGATGCAGGTAACATAAGTACTCGTCGTGAAACTCGGGGGTTCTTCTAGAGTTACGGGTGTGGTAAAATCAGGTCGCTTATCTAATATGAATGAAATGCGAACTGTAACTATAAAACGAAATGAAAATCTACGAGCAACAGGTTTTTGCGTGCACGGCAGAGCCATAACCGTGACCTTCGCTCCGCAGGGCCCATGTACCGAATGCACTCCTCCTCGACCGGAAGCGGTGTGGCCAACATGTACAGCTACTCGACGGGCTCGCTGGGTCGGCACGACGGCCGCGGAGGGGTTCTGCAGGACGAAGAGGACGTGCTGCAGGAGGTGGACGAGGTGGCCGTGACGCGACCCTGCCGGGTCAGCACCATCAACACGGTGCCACGCAGCTTCACCACAGATCGCTGCAACAGAGGTCAGTCGAGTAAGTCGAACTCGCAACCTGCTATTGTGCACCACAGATCGCTGCAACAGAGGTGAGGCGAGTAAGCCGACATCGCAACCTGCTATTGTGCATTTTAAAACGCATTAACTCGTAACCGTATGGCACAATCATGTTTTTTAGATACATTAGCTGTTTGGTTGGGGAATGTTATATATTATGCATATCAACCCTGAATATTGTCTGAAATACGAATCGCTCTATCAGCGTCACGACACTGTCAGTTTCATGTCAGACGGATGCAAACGACACACCACGTTTCTGCTGACACACCGATGGTGACACACGTCTCCATTTGCGCAGTGTCGTTCGCTGACTCGATCGGCAACAGCTCCGTGTCCACCACCACTGACAACGAGCGTCAGCTGTTCATCGAGCAGTCCGGGGCGCCGCCGCCCTACAAACACAGCAGCGACTACCTGCAGCCGGAGCAGCATCGCACCATGACTTTCCCCCGCTCCTTCTCGGCCAGTCAACCCAGGGAGCTGGACGTGGGCCACTACCAGGTGCCGCGCTCGCCTAACGACGACACTCTTTACCGCTCCACCAAGTTCTGAGAGCCGTCGTTCAGACCCGGGCGGCGCCGGGCGCCGTCGGGTGGCGGCGCGTGCTCTTGGCTGCCGCGCGAGGTGGACCAGATGTGACCGCACGGGACGCAGTGGTGCGCATGCGCGGCGCGAGTGAGGGCTGTGCGGCGCTGGTGGCGGGAGTGGAGCGGGGCAGCGCGGCGCGCGAGGGGCACGGGAGGCGCCACCGAGACGTGAACTGCTGCTGGCTGCTCGGCTGTGATATATGGGGTGAAGTGTGACCGCCGGACAGGGAACGATTCCGTGTGAGTGGTCACAGCGTCGGCTGATCAGCACCGATACAGAGATGGCTGTCCAGAGAGGACTCGGAGACGACCATGAAGGTGAGTGCTCTCGTCGGCTTCAAGAATCTCCGTGTAGCACCTGATAGCAGTATTTATCTTTTGATGATCTAGGAACCATGTGCTTGACTGTTATTTTTTACTTATAATTTAGAGGCAGGACAATACGAAAGTTTTTTTTTTAATTGTTGTCGGAATTCTCAGCGTAAAACCGATTGGCCTGATTGATAGGGTTTGCAATGCAGAAAACTTATCCAACTTTGTAAATGCCTTGCTTGCATTAATTTAAAGGCGCGTTAATAAGTAAAAGAAAAAACGACCTTGGGGAAATTCGGGATTTTCTTCTAATTAAAGGCACGTTGGGAGTAAAAAATATCAATGTGAAGTTCAAGACGTAAGATGTAAAATATAACAGTAAGGGTGAAATTCAGCATTATTATTTAAGTTTCGGTAAAAATGTCGCAATAATAAAAAAAAACTGTTTATGAAGCAAAATCATGCAGATTGTACTAAAATGCTGAATCGCAAGAAAAAAATATGTAGTCGGAAAATGTTTCTTCAACTTACTCCGTATCGCCATTGGCAAACATAATCAATACCCAGAGCTATCCCTTTCCAACCAAAAACTATCGCACACAGTGACACAAATCCTTGCTTTTGCACTCGGAGTGCACGCCTGAGAAGAATTCACGCTGTTCCATCGGCGGCAAGCGACATGTCGGAACGGTGCACGTCTGGACCGCGCAGCTCACCTCCCCTGGGACACTGATCTGTGGGGCGGAGGATAGCGGCAGGCTGCACCATCGCTGCCGCTGCAGCTCTGATTTCAGTCACAGAAACAGCGCGCGCGGCGCCACTCTCTAACGGGCTGCCACTCTCCGGAAGGTGTCAACACGATGACAGGAATCGTGCAGTGGTATATGGGTGATGATGTTGTCGTGTTGACATGAGCGAAGTCAGAAATCAATAATCACCCTGTCGAGAAATCGGACGATTTGTTATATTCGTCCTGTGCTGTCAACCGTGTGTGCAAAAAATGACGGTGACAGGACGGGCATTTTATTTTGAAGCATCTATATATGTATTAAATCCTGCCGAATATCGGAGATCTGAGAAACGGCTTGTTATAACCAAAAGAACGTCATAAGACCGCCATGGCAAGTTTCACAGCTTTCTGTGAAGCACAACACAAGTATATCGTTTGGATGAAGCCAGCCTTGTGGATGCTTTGTAACACTAGATTGTCTTCGATCATTTAACTCTACACGTGCTTGGCTGTACAGTTTCTTGAAATCTTGAAATAAGTTGACAGTTGTTGCTATGTGTCAGTCTTTTCCTTGTATCGGACATGCTAATTAATACCGTATTTCGTATGCGCTCAAGACCATGCTACTTGAAACCATTACGATTCCTATGGTATTCTCGACTGTCAGAGGCCGATTAGTGTCAACGATTCCTTGCAGAGACACATCTAGGCTGTGAGTGTGGAAGTAAAGCGCCTTCCAGTAGCAGATTAATGATCGTGACTTGATGAATGATCTCGTGAGGTTTGCAATGCCAAAGTGTTGGGATTAATGTGAAAAATGTCATACCCGTTTACTCGGTTAAACGGAGCTCGTGCATATGATTAATAGAGCCTTGGCGCTATCTTAAGCAGCCAAGCAAACTGAAGCATGCTAGACTGGTGATGATTATCTGCCGTGATTGAAACGATGAGACCTCGCTTAGGACATAAGTGGGGTATTTGCAGTACAAACGCGATTTTCTGAGCTGGTTAAATTGCCCCAACAAATGAAAGTTAAATATTCACTGAGCCACTTGTTGCTACGCATTTATGTGAACAATTTTATTGCTTCGACATATGCCACGAAAAATCATTTAAATTACGCTGCTAAATTGTATCAGCATAAAAGAGATATTCATGACCCATACGATTAGATGTGTTTCTGCTTTGTATCACAGTGACCGAATACCTATATGAACAAAGAACCTGTATGAATAAAGAACCGATAAACGACACATTATTGCTATTTGTTTCTGAACGTAAATCAAATACCTAACGATACGTCACGCAAAAACCTCACATCTGCATTCTGAAAATGCTCAAGTCTAGTTGTTCAGATGACCCTTTGGGACTCTAAAACTCATTTATTGGACTTAAAACCCTGTTTGTACAATGTACATACATACTTCACTCAAAAGTACGGTTAGAGCTTCGCTCTGTCAAATTCTCTCTATCCATCGATTGCTTTCGCTGCCGGGTGCTGTTAGGGAATCGAAAAAAGTGGCTTCCAGTTGTGGCAACAGTCTTCTGATGTAATTCGGTTCTTGGGTCGAACTTCATTGACGAAAAGTTGTCTATTTCCACTCGTGCGCGTGGAATCTGTCATGATAACCATGACCTAAAAGCGTTTTGTGATCCCACTAAACAAAGCCTAAACGTCCCACGCATTCAAATGACTATCCACTTATACTTTCGTCTACCTTCCCTCTCTTCTGGGCCATTTGCTGCCAGCCCTCTGCTGACCTCTGGAGACAGGTCACAGATCACGACCCGGCCACTCCATCACCTGGCGCACAGCTCCTTCTGACCCCTTACGTCAGCATTCGGTCCGCCATTACCTCGCCGTTTTTGCCGCAGCGGTCGACGCGGCGGATGGCGCACCCGTCACAGCACCGTCACTCGCTGACGCGCCGTCACGCCGCAGGTATAAATATTACCACATATCGGTTACCGTGTTTGGAGGCGCCACCGGGGCCATTACCGGCGCCTGGGAAGGGGAGCGCCGCTGGGGGGACGTAGATAGCACGCGGGAAGCCGTCGCGCCGACGGCACGCCTCGGGCCGAGTTCGGCCGAGTTTCTCCGACGCTTGGGGACAGTCGTGAGTCGTGTGTCGGAGAGGGTTCGTCGCGTCTGATAGGTCATGTGTCAGCTCTCGCTGATCCCGTCCTGACCTGGTCCGGTCTCCGCGGCCGGGGGACGTCCGTTCGACGTGGCCCGTGATCGACGACACAAAAACCACTGACCGCGGACGAGCGCTGGCGGAATCCCAATCGCGGCCGGCTGGATCCGTTGAGCTGGGCACACAGCTTAAAGCCAGCGGGAATCAGCTGCGTCCGCGCTGGACCTAAACCCGACCGCCGCTGCTGCCGCTTGGCGAATACCGAGCGTATGTGACAATGCAGCGCGGCGACAGGCCGGCCGCGCTCTGTCGCCGGCTCTTCGACGGACAAATGGCGTAGGCCGCCCTGGTGGCCGGGCGGCTGTCAGCGGCTTCCGAATCACGGCCAGCGGCCTGAGAATTGAGATTCCTCCTGCTCTCTGTCTTCCCCTCCTCTGCCTCCTCTCCCAGTGTTCTCTTTCCGCAGAGCGGTGTGGGTTCTAAGTTCTAACGAAGCCAGCGGACGCGGCGCGGCACTGATTGTTAGCCTGTGCCGCACGGAATGCGTGCGCAGCGGCACAGTCTATCCTAAATTAGTCAGGCGGCGCGCAGGCTACCTGGCACCTAATACGGAAAACATCGCGTAGCGTAACTGTTGGCTGACGCATTGCGCCTTGTTTAATTGCATGCCTTCTTGTGTGTTTTAAATCTAATTAAACCACGAGGAAATTTATAATATTGACGTTTAAGGGTTTATAGTTTATACGTTTTTTTTCTTCTTCTCCAGAATAATTGAGTAACATAGTAAAACGTACTTATAAAGGTGGTAGAAAGGCCCACGATAGTTACATTTTTCTGGATTTTTTTTTCTGCTCGTAAGGACCTTTCAAAGTGCACGGTGATGCAACTGTGTAATTTCTGCAGTATTTCTTGAGACAGAGCCAGTCATCTCTTATATGCTAACATCACTTAGGTATGGCATATTTCCGGTAAAATAAGCAATATTATAAACACATAAACTTTTGTGCTCCAACGACAGCTGCAGTTACCCAGTTTTAATACAATCATATACTTCTCATGGGTTTCCATACCAAAAATTATGCACGACATCAAATTATCTACGCTGCAAAGAGATAATAAAACAACAAAACCTGAACGATCACTGTGCAATAAATAAGAGTCCCGCGAGGTTTGAATTGCAAAATCATCTTGTGATCCAGTGTAGGACTTGCAAATAATAGCTAGAAACTTGAAGAAATTAGAATGAAACTTGTAAAGAATAAAATACTAGCATCCTTGGCTTACATTGTTTTCCAAATTAGGTATACCCATTCATAAATATCGTCACCGCCAGATCGACGACGACCTTTCGACTATGAGCGCAGAGCATTGTCAACGTATGCCAAGGTGGTCCTTCACGCTTGAGCTTCCTTTGACATTTTTGTTGGGTCTAGTTTTTTGTATATAAATAGGTCGCGGTTGATCATGGGGTGGAGGTAGGGGCGGTGGATTATCGGCTGGGAGGCCATCGACAATTTAAAAAGTCATCAGCAAAGCTAGTTTTGAAGATAAGATACTGTGCGAGATTAGCTGCAGGAGTTCTAAAAAGTGCTGGGAAGTACCTGCGATAAGGTCTTGTCGATTTATCTGATACACGTTTGCCGAAAAAACACCAACCCATGTTTTTAACGCTGGATTTTGCTGAAATAATAAACTAAATGAGCATTGATAGTCTGTTTATACTTGTCTTAAACATGTTGTATACGCTCATATAACTGCCAAAAAGAGTGCTTTCCTTTCTTACAATCCACTTTAAGACAGGAATATAATACACTGAGGGATTTATATGTGTCAAAACTCAAAGGCAATCTCTCACAAATAGTTCAGTGAACTTTCCTGAAGCTATCGGCACGCTACGGAGAAATGTTATTTTCGTACAGCTGTTATTTTCCCGTCCATTGCATCGGCAAGACGGATGAATATAGGAGTGCACTGGCATTTGCTGTACAACTTTCGGAATGAAAGTGGAACCGTCTGAATTCCGCAGCCACCACAGCGATATTAGCTGGATTTATCAAGTTTAGCTCCTGCCTGGTACTGAAGCATTTTAGACGAGTTTACTTGGAAATATCTGCCTGTCGGAAACTACTTGACCGCCTTTCCTAATTTCCCATAACCTGGATCAATGATGTTTTAGGAAGTGACACTGTTACAGCAGGATGAATATGCTAAACGCTCTCATGAAGGCTGGCTGCTTAATAAATCGTTTAAATCGGACCAGTCTTCGGTGAAAGCAAATCATGCAACACTAACTCTGCTTACTGGTTCCTGCTAGAACTCAGACCTCGCTAGACGTTGATCCAGCACCACACATTAGCCATTCCGCTGTGACCACTGTGACCACTGTGCCACAGCTCGGTGACACAGCCGGGCACGTCCGCCAGATGCGCCCTCTCCCCGTCACTGCCGCGTTACACAGGACGGATTTACGAGGCAGTTTGGCCGTTCTCGGTCGGTCTGACACCGCCTGCGGCCGCCGGACTGCGCCGTGTTCCGGCGCCGCGGTGCCGTGGTCGCGGCAGACGTGGCGCGGCGGCGGCGGACGTGGCGCACGTCACCACGAACCAATAAACAGCGTCGACACCGGAGCCGACGCACGCGGGGACGGCCTCCGCCGCAGAGGGGTGTTGACGTGCCCCGCGTCGGCGCATTGCCGACACGGCGCCCGTCTGCCCCAGCTGGGGTCGGTCGGTGGGACTATGACGGAACTGTTATGACAAATTAGTATGTTGATGGGAGATGGTAGAGCGGTTGGGACCATGGCAGTGATGCGATGGGCCTGGGACAATCAATAGTGGTAGCGTGAAACAATTGTATTCGATATTGATCAGCCATGCTTCCGTTCAGCGGCTGGTCAAGACGTTCGATCTTCTTGTATGTTGAAGTGATCAGCAGTTCCGGACCCGGTACTCACAGTCGCGGAACCACCGGAAATGACCCGAGTCCTGTTCCGCTTGGCGTAACGTACTGCGTCGGCCGTCAGGAGGGGCGCCGACACGACCGCCGCGTCTGGTTACATCTTGTTCGCATTAATGGGCCGCGCTGTCGGGGCAGGCCGGTCGCGAGGGCAACGTTTTTACCCGTCACTTTGGGTTTCACCTGCCGCGGGTCGACAGTTGTTGTTAAAAACGGCACTCAGTCCGTACAGGGCGGGCGAGGGGAGCGCGAATTGTGACGTCAGCCAGCTGGCGCGCACTGACGGACACATGGACAGACGACCGAGAGAGAAACTGGGGTGGCTGGACAGATTTAGCCCCGGAACACCGGCTGCCTGGCTTCGCTGTAGCTGAGCTTGAGTCGGGATTGCAGAGGGCTGAGGAAGATGGGCCAGTTGGGTCAAGGTAGCGCCTAGTCGCGTGATTTTGCAAGAGCTCGAGTGGATGTAACATGTAAATGACACAAACATNCCGCCAGGGCCAATTAACAAAAAAGTGGCAGAACGTGCCCCGGTCTCCCCTACGAATCATTGCCATACATTGCTATGTTTAGCAGTGAGTAGTGACTGACCTCAATCGCCCGAGCGGAACCAGAACACCGTCTCCACACCAAGAGACGTGTACCTCCGTCCTCTCCGTGTCGCCGGCACCGTGCGGCGACGTTTTGTAAATGACGGTCATAACCGGCACCGCTGGCGGCGAGAGGCTAATTGAGCAAAAAACGGCGGCGGCGGTGGCGCTGGGATGAGCGGCTGAGTACACGGCCGTTAGGACAGATAACTAATTAACAGTGCGCCACATGGTCGTCTGTTGCTGTTGTGTTGGTTGTTTGTCTGCTCGGTAAACAAAGAGCGAAAGCAAGGGTGGGACATCCTGGCAGATATTGTGCGGTAGATGTGGGTAGATAGCACGGCTATGAAGCATTCACGTCAGGCAAGCAAGACTTGGAGCATATATATTGGATGGCTGTGATAAGCATTGTGTAAAGAAAAAGATGGAAAATATAGCCTTTGCTCATGTTATGATGATAAAAATATGACGAAGAAAATATTAAATCAACAACAACAACAACAACAACAACAACAACAACAACAACAACAACAACAACAACAACAACAACAACAAAAACATTGGAGCAGCTATAATATTATTGCTTTTATGAAGGTTATTTAACAGGAACTTTCTCGCCTGGTTTATGATTATTTCATCTCAATTTATTTGTGATAATTATTATTTATGGTGGTTAAACTGCATGATTTGTTTAATGGACATAGCACCACCTACGTAGGTATGTGCCCGAAAGCAGCTAAGTATATTTGAGTGGATTGGAAAATGACGATAAGACGATAGGAAACATGTAGGGTCATTTCTGACTCTGTGAAGCAGTGATGTCTGAACATTGCACTGTGCTGTCCGTGTCTGAACTGTCTTACTACATTTTTTAATTCCAGTACCGTGTGAAGTCAGTGCATGCGTTCTGGTTTGAAGGTTTCGCTACCTTTTCTTTTGCCTCGGAATATTTATTCTGCTGTATTTGTTGTTTGGGAGGTCATACCAATTACCTTATATATAAATACATTTGGTAAATATCGCAGGTGCAGATGATTTGTGTATAACAACAGGGTATTGATTGCTACCATTACGCATTAACTGTTTTACGTTTATTTCTGAGCTTAATAGCTTGAGATGGGTATTGGGTAATTGTCCAATATCTCCCATAAAGCTGATCCTTTTTGTGATATGTAACTCTATAGAATTTCCTATTTGTGTTGCATTTGAAATGAGCCAAATATCGTGCTACGCGCCCCACTTCAATTTCAGCGAATCTATTTTGCGTTCCCCAGGCACGTTTATCGGGGTGTGTATCTTAACCAACCCTCCAGTATCTTTGCAATCAAATTCGGCAGTTTACTGTAGGGATTCGTCTCGCATTGAGAATCAACTCGAGCTGTTTGAGTTCTGACCTCGTTCAGACCAGACCACCAGACGTGTTTCGCTCGCTTTTCATTCCAGATTTATGCTTAATTTGTTCCGTACATTGCGATTACTGAACAGATTTACTTTCACTGCCTTGTTTCATTGACAGTGCATGGTACACAGATGTCCAGTTACGTTTCTAAAATATCCCAATTCACGCGCACTAACCATCGCACACGTGCCTCTGTCAGGCAAGTATGTACTCACCGATACCCACCGCAACTGTGCACTGGTAATATTGGCCAATGCATCAGCGGCTCAGCGCCGCCGCCTATCACCTGTCACGTGACTGGCCGCGTTCAGAGCATCACCTGTCACGTGACTGACTCAGCGCAGTGTTCCTCCTGTCACGTGACTGACAGCGAGCTCAGTCGGGTCGGGGCCGGCATGACGAGCGAGGGTCCGGAGCCAGGCCCGGAGCCAGGCCCGGAGCCAGGCCAGGAGCAGGGCGCTGAGTCAGGCACGGAGCAGGACAGGGAGCGGAGAGAGAGAGAGAGAGAGAGAGAGCCGTCTTGTTTGCAGAGGGATGACGGATCGCACGCGGGTTTTGTCGCGTGGGAGTCCTCTATCGGGACGATCGTGGCCCACCCTCTCATCAGTCAGCATTCTGGGCAGATCAGCGGCGCGGCTGCCGGACTCAGTGGCAGATCAGCGGCGCGGCTGCCGGACTCAGTGGCAGATCAGCGGCGCGGCTGCCGGACTCTCAGCCGCGGCGGCTGCTGGACTCTCAGCCGCGGGGCGGTGGGTGCCGAGACAGAGAGCTGTAACCTAGCGCCAAGTGCCAGTACCAGGTGCAGAGCTTCCATCGGGTCAAGTCCTGCTTTCCACCCGGTAATGATCCGCTGTTGTTTTGCGGGATCGCGAGGAGTGGCGGAACTGATTCGAGGTCAGTCGCGTCATCAATATTATTTGGCTTTACTTTACATTCGTCGGTAGTTTATCTTCTGCTGGTGATCAGCTCCGTTGTTTACATGTCGTTTATGTGTTAGCCATTTCTTTTGATGCTGCCAGATGGATGTCGATGCTAAGGCTCTCTCCGCTGTGTGCACTGAATACAGCGCTCTTGTGCGAGTCATCTCCTCTGAGTATGAATAATGAACATGTTTATAACAACCCCGCACACGTGACTCGTCGGTCGTCTGTGTAGGATCGAGTTTGTAGCCACGCGAAAACAACCACATACCTCCCTCGTCTCCGCAAAACCCGGAACTACCAGTCTCGTGATTTATGGCGAATGCCGGCTGAATCAGCGAAACTTGTCCCTCCTTGTCTCTCACTGTATCGGTGTCGACAAAAACCGTCAGCCTTGATGGTGCCGCCGCACGTGCGCGCTGCCCCGTTCGGTCGCCGTGCTGACGCGGCTAAGCGCAGGCGAACACAGCCTCCGTCCATCGATCACAGACAACGACTGTGTCCGGCGTACCCGGATCATTGTTTGGTGGACGACTGCCCGATCAGTCATCTGCTGTCAGCGACCGTCAGGACTGCTGAGGCTGGTCTATTGATATTGGACCTTCACAGGACGGTGTCCTGTCTGGTCAGCCGGCTGCAAGTGCTGTCCAGTTCCACTGGTGGTGCAACCGTTAGGCCGTGCTATAGGCACGATTATTGAAATGGCGTGCTATATCTGTCCCCGTGAAACATACAAACGATAATTATTTGATGGTGAAATTCGTTTAAGTTTCTGCTACACATCACTCATAAACACTCAGAAATTGATGTTCATATCTAATGACGTACTTGTTGTTGACACGAATAATCTCTGTCGCTTCCTTCTTAGTCTCGGCCTTCTTCCTACTCTGACTGACCCAGTGACGCCGTCCCGGTGGTCCTCCTCCGTCACGTGACTGCTGAAGCGTCACTTGGCGCCGCTCTCAGTGTTCCGGAACTGCTGGCTAACAGTTGGCCGACTGTAGGCTAACTATTGGCCCAGACAGAGGCGCCCTGTGCTCAGCTCTCTGTCCTGGAAACCGCCTCACCGGGCACAAACGGACCTCAGAACCGATCGGAGGCCGATACGAGACCGAAACGAGGAGATCACCCTCGGACAGACGTCGGAACGAGCACTACGCAGCTGATCGTACATCGGATAGCCATCGGATGAGCGTACGATCACTCCGTGAACGGAAGAGAATGGACAAGATACGGTCACACGAACAAGGGATCACTTTTAGTTGAGTGTAGCTTCTGCTTCTGTGTGATTTGCTGCGGCAAGCTTGCTACCGATGGTCATTTTGTAAGGTTATTCTTTGTCGACATGCATCTTTCGTGGTATCTGGATGAAAAAGCTCTTTCATATATACAAAAATGAGATGCAAGCACAGCTCACGTCGAAAGCTTGAGCTCTTTGAGCCGCTCGTTAGAATCGATTCCAGATGTTCGTCAGAGCCCGCTTCTCAGCTACTTCAAACGCTCTACTGCCGGAAACGCTTAAACTTCTAAAGCTTATGATCTCGTGCAGTGCCCTGTTCATCCCAACTTGTCTTCATGGAGCCGAATCGCCCCTCGTTGATCTGCGGCATGGCCGCGCCCAAGCTTCCGCGAGTCCATGGCGCTTCTTCTATGGCGTCGTTATCGTTAGTCGAACGGCTGGCGAAGCGAACCATCTGGCGGCGATGGAGAGGGGGGGCTGGGAGAGGCCAACAATGCTGTGCTTACCACCAGGGGTGAGACAGTGGGCTCCCGCCATCGGTCGGTCTCAGACCAGACAATCGGCCCCGCGACTGGTCAGGCCGCGAGGCCATGGAGTACATACGCTGATTAGATACCCTGAATTCGCAGTGATTGCCGATCATAGACGGTTCTGCACAACGCTCTGTTGCTGTCTGAGTGTCTGAGTGTCTGAGTATCTCCTCGTCCAATTAACTATCCTTTGTTTAAAGTCTTACGGCCTTCCACGCTGCTAAAAATGCACCCAACACACAAAGCAATCTACTGGCCTTGGAGCGTTTATTTGCTGTTATATCAAGACCTTTTCTCGTTTCTGCTCGTTTCCGCGTGTCAGTATAAATTAGCGCACGTGACGTCTGAGCGAGCGTTTATTTCTGACCTCGCACCTCGCTCTGCTTAGTGAGATGTTCCTCCCTCCCTGCAGAGAACACGACGCAGTTCACTCTGCTGCTTCTCCCTCCCTGCAGAGAACACGACGCAGTTAACTCGGCTGCACGTCTCGTCTCAAGCGCCAGTCGCCTGGAGGCTCGTGACACCCCCTCAGCTCGTTTGGCAGTCGCGGCGCACTCCGGGTCCGGGGGGGGGGACCTCCGGTCGGGGGGGGACCCTTCCGGTCGGTGGGGGGGGGGGGGCGGTAACTTCCGACGACACGCAAATACAGTGCGCATATTTCAAATTCCAGCAGTATTATGAGGCTGGGGTGGAAGCCTACGACGCATACCACAGAAAGGAAGGGTTCTAAACTGGAATAGCATGTGAAGGAGCTGGTGCTTATGTCGGGAGCGATTCACGCTGCAGCAATTCCAGTTGTTCATTATTTTGGGAAAATGCATTTGCCAGCATCGCTAGCCGATTGTGAGTCAGTGCATTTCTAAAACCAATAGTACCAATTATGTAGTCTCAAACCGATGTTCCCAAACCGATAGTCCTAAGCCGATAGTCCCAAATCGATAGTCCCAAACCGATAGTTCCAAACCGATAGTCCCAAACCGATAGTTCCAAACCGATAGTCCCAAACCGATAGTCCTAAACCGATAGTCCCAAACTGATAGTCCCAAACCGACATGTCATGACAAACTTCGTATGCGCCTCAGCTAAAAATACAGCAACAGTAGAAACCGTGTTTGTTCATGACACCCACTCGTTACACTGAAAATGCATGTCAGGCCTTAGCGCCAGTCTAGTGGAAATCGTATACGCACTTGTAGAGCACCAGTGCGGTTGCGGATGGCTTAACATGCTACACCTCACACGGAGTCGACGCGTGCGCGGGGCGGAACGACCGACCACCACCACCATGCTACAGCAGCAGGCAGCAGCGGCAGCAGCAGCTGTCGGTGCCACTTCCAGCCACCGCGTCGTGCGCTATCCGTCAAATTAGAGATGCCTGACATTTTATCTGGGGCCAATTTGCAGACGGCAGGGCGTCGGAGCATGGCATCTTAATTGGCGTGAACCTGTCCGGGACTGTCGGCGGGAGGCGGGCTGGGTCGACACGGGGCGGGCCCGAGTCGCCGGTATAGTTCCGGCACCCACCACACGCGCCGGAGGGGCACCCGAGCGGCACGTCAACATGGGGAGAGAGAGGAGGTGCAAGGACCACGCACGGGAGGCAGAGGACACATGGACCAGCGATACATGGATATACAGAGTGGCGATGTTGAAGGAAAGGAGCAAGAGCATGTCTTCACAATTTGAAAAAGAGTTTTTGGGAAACCTACAAGAGGCTTTGTTATGAAAGCTGCATTAGGCAATACTCACTTTCGTTGTTTTGTTTGTTTTCAAGCCAAAGCTGCTCAAGTTTAAGAACAAGTTTTGCTTTCGCTTGAAATTATAAAAAAACACATTTCTTTAAGTTTAATGATATGCTTTTATAAGCCAGTATTACATTATATTGCAATATAAGCTTGTCTCTTGTGATACTCATGTCAATAATAGCCCACAAGAACGCTGCAAGTCGGCGCCCAGTTTAAGCATAAGTCTTGCTGAAACTTAGAGCATCAGCGAAGTGCCTGAGGATATTGCTCATTCTTAATTTCATGCCGGTAGCAAGAGACGAGATTCGCAAAAGACACTCCATTTAGGCTACTTGCTGTATCGTGAGTTTACTGAGTTCTAGAGGCTAGACGGTTGACCACCACCTGTGGCTTTCGAATCGGAGGGAAGAAGCACCCTTGTTAGTGAATACCGGAAGACCAGCAGACTCGGACCGGACGGGACCGGGGGGGGGGGCTGACCTGACCGACAGCGGGGCCGGACGGGCACGCCCAGCGGATTCCAGCCGGCGCTGGGCCGTCATTCAATGAAACAGCACCCCGCACGAGCCTGGCTCCCTGATCACAGCCGCCTGCCGACCAGATGTGCCGCCGCGCCCAGAGACGACCGGAAGGAGAGAACAAAGCGAGAGACGGCCGCTGTGGCTGCGATCTCGGCGCGGTTAGAGCGGCGCTGCCTGCCGTGTCAGGCGGAGCGGCGCGGCGAATGTGGCGCGGGTTAGAGCGGCGCTGGCTGCCAGGTGGAGCGACGCGGCTTCTGCGGCGCGGTGTCTGCGGCGTGTGCGGCGCGGCGCACGGCTGTCTGGAATTCGGGTCAGATCTCCCTGCTCAGGTCGGTAGGTCGGCTAGATCTGAGGATGGTGTACCGACATACCGGAACCGAACTGCTTCTGACTGACCGAGAGACGTCAGGGCGGGGTAAGAACTCCAATCAAACATTCGTCGTTTGCAGATACTTGCAGATGTATGCTTAACTTATCCAGGTACATATTCGACGCCTAATTGTGGAGACAATGTATTTGTTTAGCATATGTGACGGTGTAATGCCCGATGGGGAGGGAATTAAAAAATATGACCACATCGGCTACACTGCCGACTGCTACTGCTAGTATGGATTGATGGTTCTCGTGAGGTTTATTACGTAACGTGAAAATGATGTGTACAATATACGCGCAAGGTACCGATATTATCGTACAATCATCTTTTAAAATAACGCTACCATCCGTGGCAGACAGTGCAAGTACTCTCCTTAAATAAAAGACAATACGCTTTGTTCACTCATGCTACCCAGAGAGCTAAGTCGGTGGCGAAACCGTAGCAGCTGCTGGTGCTGTTTCCCTGCTCTTCTCCGAGCCGAACTGGAGCCAACGATAGTGTCTGGGGATGTGATTTGTCAATGGTGTTTACGTGCTACACTCGGACACTGCCGGTCCCCGAGGTGCCAATTGGTACAGCGAGTCATTTGTTGTGGCCGCGCCGTCAGGTCCGGGGTGCCGCCGCGGCCCCGGCCGCTCCCCAGCAGACACCTCCTGTAAACGATGCCGGTGCTGGAGTGGCGTGTGTTGTTGAAATAGGCACACTGCTGTCACCGTGCTGAGTTATCAGCTGGCAAGGCGGCACCGCGTCGCGTCGCCGCGTCGCGCCACGCGGGGCGAGGTGGAGACGGGCGCTGATAACTAGGACAGGACTTACTGCGATCCAGTGCGGAGAGATGGAAAACGTGTGAGGAATGCCGACCTTTAGAGGAATGGCTTTGATAACGTTACCAGATGATATTTATTTTTCTGGGCGTGAAAGTGTGCTGTTCTTTAATTCATGTTTACTAACTTTGGTAGCACTTGATGCGAATCAAGGCCTTAAAACGAAAAGGCTGACGCCTGACTGTCAATCAAAACAAACAACCCATCGCGTCGGCTGCGATCCCGTTCACTAACAGTAAACCATGGCGGAGTGTAGCGATTTGATCATTCTCCGAACTTGCAATCACACTCAGTAGACTTCCAGGCATCATTCAGTACTACGGGCTATCGTACGCTATTGTATTTGTTTTTCTACCATTCTGTGGCGTTGACAGTTAGCATGCCGTTCGATACATAAGCTGTGCCGTTGCACACTGCTGTCATGCGGTGCAGTATATGTACGTCTCCTCACTAGAGGTGGCAAAAGTTGATATTTGTATGACCCAGATCCGACCCGGTCTCAAAAACCCATAAATGGACCCAGTTATACCCGGTGCAAGGAAAGTTTGGACCCAGCGGACCCAACTAGAAAAATGTTGTTTCGCAAATTGTATTGAAAAATCTGCACTAGACAGTTAGTGCAAGTAAACTAACTCTCCTGTAGTTGCAAATACATACAGTTTATATTGGCCAACAGCACACAGAAACCTGCGTGTCAGCCTCGGTACTTCGGGTGCAATTAGCAAGATACATAAGTTGGAACCCAGTCTGTACCGGTGTCATTGGCGGGACCCGTCTGGGACCAACTGGGTCCAAACTGGGTCTAGAGACCGGGTCCTCGGGTCCACGTTTTGCCACCTCTACTCCTCACCATTGCATTTAACAAACCCAACGCCCGTGATCCGCATTGCAGGTGTGCATTGCGGCACAGTCTGACACACATTTTTGCTCTGCTGCTCCCGTCTCGCAGGAAATCCCACACAAGTCCTGATATCCTCCCCCAGTCCTGTCACAATCTCCCCTCCTATCTATTTCATTAGTTCGTATGACAGGGCGTCGATGAGTGTCACTCCCCCCAATTTGCCCCCCCCCCGTGAGGCGATAATGTGACAGCGGCTGTCACCCGCACCTCGTGTCAGCCAGGATACCGCACATGTGTCGCACTGAGAACACGATTCCAGATGGGATCAGCAAAATACATAAAACAAATATCGAAGAAACTGTCGTCAACTATCCGATGTCTCACACGAAGTCGTCACAATTTAATTTAGTTTGCTACGTGTGTTGAGTTATGTAAGATAACGTTTGTTTTTAGGTATATGATGTAAAATAGAATCAATAAAAAACATAGCCTCATATTAGACGTTTTCACGATGGGTTATTTTGCGCGAAATGTTTTAAAACATTTTAAAATATTTTAAAATGTTTTAGTAGTAGCCGCTTTCCACGATGAATCTAATTGGCAAACAAATGTTTTAACCCTCGCCCTACGGTCCCATACGGCGAAGGGTAAACATTTCTCGCAAATTAGCCCATCGTGAAAGCGGCTACCACTGAAACATTTTAAAACATTTTAAAATGTTTTAAAACATTTCGCGCAAAATAAGCCATCGTGAGAACGGCTATTATGTAATATACCTATTAATGAAAACCAATCAGAAAAGACAAAAGAGACGACAGTTTCAGGCGTAGCCCATTTGCTTCTGTTGGAGACGCATGTGCGCATCTGAGAGGGGCATTCTATAAGATCAAACAAACCTTAAATTATTTAACTGTACCGATCCAGTTAACACGTTCTTTGAACCGAAAATGGCATAAGTTCACGAAACAAAATACAATATAGGTACGTCGTTTGTGGTGTGTACTTTGCCCGCTGTCTAAGACCGTCGTTTTTTCCCTTTACAGTTCTGAGTCGAAACGCTTTCTGCTCGGGTTATGTAGACAGCTTCGGCAAATGGAACAACGGCTTCGCGTGTCCTCAGCTGGAGGAAGAAGATGTATTCTGCTGCGGCACGTCCACCTACCGCTACTGCTGCACCATCATCGAACAAGAGAAGACTGCCAGTACCACCACAAGTGAAGATGTAGAGGATAAAGTCATCACAGACAAGTAAGCTCAACATACATTCATGAAGTCGCCTTGGACGTTTTCTATTATATTTCGTATACATTCGAGACGCCGACTTAAAACCAGACACCAATTCAGTCCAGCACTTAACTGTTAATACCCTGCTTGACAAACATGACTATCTCGGTCCCTCGAAAAGTTGACGAATGTCAGGCATTGCAGGAGCATTAAGCATGCAAATGCATGTCATATGGTGCCTGCAGAACACTCAAACTGAGCCCAAGTTTACATGCAAAAGCGATTCGCTATCACTGAGTATATGTTCCTGGCACTTGCCATTCAGTTGCAACGACATAATCATGTTTCAACCCAGACAAAACTGATCGCTCAATCACCGGTGCCGATTTGTAACCTTTGGGGGGCCTGGGCCTCCCTAATGCTTTCAAATTTTAACATGAGGTCTATGGCGTTGCATGGTAAGATTGGAATTAGAATCTATAAAGTTAGCATTCCTCCCCAATCATTTTCAGAAAATGACGCCCCTGCGCTCAATCATTTGGCCACGTCTCTAACTCGCCAACGCCGTCTCCAACCACGATTTTTGCTGAGACGGCTGCGTTTTCGACATGGTCTAGTGTTTCTTCCGAGAAAGCCACAAACAATGCTGCGCGCCGCTGCGTGACCGCGTTTCCCGATCCGACAGTCAGTCCACAATACAGCCCGCCGGCGCTTTATGTTTATCTTAGCTCGAGCAACTTGTGCTGCCGGCTGGCAGTTGGCGCCCGTTGGTCTGGGCGTGGCTGAGCCGCCGACAGTCGGCGCGTTTTTCGGAGCACGCGCCACGAACGGGCCGCCCGGTAAAAACTCTTCTCGTCTGGCAGTCTGCCGCCGCCGCCGGGCTCAGGGGTTATGACTCAGGTCACCACAGTTACCATGGTCGGTTCTCTGGCTAATTCCGGTACAGATTTCGATGCAGACGTTTTCTATGCGTGTGATACAAACGTTATGCAATGTTCTGTATCTTGGTCTGGTAGTCGTTACATATCTATTGCTGTGTGTTGACTCACTTTATGTCTGCTGTCAAGACGTTTCCTCGTAATGAATACAATGTACGTTTACGTCTTCTTGATCTAACTTAAAACAACTGTCAATCAAGTTCTGATACAATGATTACAAGCCTTGCAAAATGTATCCAAGGTCTCATTCTGTGTTAGCAGTTGACGCCTTGCACAGCAAATATGTCATAATCTTGTTTGTTTATTGGGGTTCAAGGGCGTCCAGACTCCTCAGGTCAGCCTGCACCCATAAATATATCATTAAATAATGTATAGTCTCTGCTTGCAAAACTTGTTTTACAATTCAACTAATTCCATCGTCACATTGTCCTGTATGACACCGGATGCAAGTGATGCAGCTCGGTTGATTAACCTTTCCTCTCCTCGTGTCACAGTCTGCCGCTGCTGCTGGGCATCAGTCTGGGCGCGCTCGTCACCGTCATCGTGGTCACCATCATCGCCTGCTGCCTCTGTAAGGCCTTCAGAAAACGAGGCGGTGCAAAGCCAGGTAAGTTTGCCAGAGTATCGAAGCTGGCGCCGAGTTATCAGCACAAATCCGTCCTTAGACCGGAATAAGCTTGGGAAATATTTAAAAAAACGGCCGAAATAAGTCCCGCCAACATTTAGCTCGGATTCTCCCGTTCGACTACATAGTTTGAAACTGGGATCCTAAATGCACAAGAGTGTTACGTAAAACCTAAAATCTCTAGCTATGTTCGCTGCTCTTCTCAGACCGCCTGCCGCCGCCATCAGCCGGCACCGGCGTCACCAACATGTACAGCTACTCAGCGGGCTCGCTGGCGCGGCGGGAGGCCGCCCGCGGAGGCCGCCACGAGATGGAGGACATGCTGCAGGAGGTGGACGAGGTGGCCATCACGTCCCGGCAGAGCAGGATCAGCAGCAACGCCAACGCCATCAGCAGCCTGCCCCGCACCTTCACATCGTACCGGACCACCAACAGAGGTGAGGGAGGTGAGAACATTGCCGCGCACCTTCACATCGTACCAGGACCACCAACAGAGGTGAGGGAGGTGAGAACATTGCCGCGCACCTTCACATCGTAGCCGGACCACCAACAGAGGTGAGGACATGACACATTCACATTGTACCGGGCCACCAGCAGAGGCGAGGTCCTACCCTACGTCATCAAATCATACTGCATCAACAGAGGTGAGGTCTTACCCCACGTCATCACATCATACCACATCAACAGAGGCGCCATCACATTATACCGCACCAGTAGAGGTAAGGGCACATCAGCAGCAGCCGCGATGTGAGAGTCCTTGATCCTCGGGTAGTGGCATTCAACTTTGAGTTGTCCGGGACGTGATGAAAATAAACAAACACAGCGTGTCCTGCTGGTGGCACACATACGGCTCGACGACAGGGGATGTGCGAGCCTTGAATACCAACTACGTCGCCGATAAAGCTTACCGTCGAATAAACCCCGCTTTGATTATCCGTATTTTCGTTTTAGAAACTTGATCTTCACTTTAATCTTGGATGCTTGTTTTTGTCAGTAACATGTTTGTTGAGAAAATATGCTATCGGAAAATAATCGAGTAGGCATATTTATACATGTGATAATCTGCTCTAACCGAATACTTCTCTCCTGTCTCCAGCCTCGTTCACCGACTCTGTCGGCAACAGCTCGGTCTCCACGACCACCGACAACGAGCGTCAGCTGTTCCTCGACCAGTCTGTCGGCATGCCGCCGCCCTACAACTTCAACAAACTCAGCGGCGGTGGCTTCGAGGACCAGCTGCCGTACCCGCCGTCCTTCACGTCCGCCAGAGGTGACCTCGGGTCAGGTCACTACCTGGCCGGCATGTCACCAAACGACGACAGCTTCTACGGCGCCAACAAGTTGTGATTTGGCTGGCAGGACTTGGGTCGTGGGACAGGACCGGCGAGGGGAGCGGGTCGAGGTGAAGAGACGGACGCGGAGTATCGCTTCAGTCAGTAATGAGTGCAGAGTGCCGGGTAAGTGCGGAGTGCTGGGTGCGTGCCGCGTGTCGAGTGCCAGGTGCCCGAGAGTCAGAGTCTAGCAGCGGTCTGAGTGTCTCGATGCCGTATCTCGAGCGGCACCTCAGATAGCGGCGGCGGAGAGGTGTCAGAGTGGTGTGAGGGGAGCGGAACCTCGCTCTCCAGCGGAAGTTCGCTTGTGTCTTGCGGCCGTCGCAAACCCCAACGCTGTGGACACTTGTCTGGGTGTGCAGGTGCATTGCGAGATGGTGGTGATGACCAAACCAATATACCGTCTGCTGTAATACTAGCGATCATGATTTAACAACTGCGCTACACACCGTAATCCCGGCCATTTGTACGTACTCGGTGCCGTGATGACTGGGAATTCGGGGCCACCTGCGCAGGCCGCTGGTGGCCCTGCGAATGTCGCGCGGTGGTCGAGTCCTGCGTAGACTTGGCCCTCCTGCTGCCGTCGCCATTTGATTGCGCGAGTCACTAGATGTGTTGTGTTGCGCGTTGTGCTGTGTTCTGCACACGCACTGCTGACTGCTGGCGGGACTGGATGTCACAAATACGTCTTGCCTGTTCCATGGTCGCCGTGCGACGTGCGTGCTTCGGGCGCATAGCCACGCACGCTCGCCGAGTGTAAAGCTGGCGCGCGAGAGACGCGGTGCTAGTGTTGACGCTTTTCTAAAGAGACAGGCAAAGCCTGCGACTACGGCGGATAGATATAATGATGTTCTTAGAGGGAACTTGTGACGTGGCACGTTTCTATGAAACATGCGTGATTTGTAGACACTGTTATGTGTAGTGTTTATGAGCTGGAATAAACGGTGTTTTCAATTTGTTCGCCATTTTTCAGTCGCAAGTGCGAAAGCATCATCTGGACAATTTTACGTGCTGCCATCGGCCGCTGTTTATTTGCGTACCAGTGGGCCGCCGTGCTTTACCAGTATGGTCATCGGCACCCGTCTTGTAAGCACCATTATACATATATCAATATAAATATCACTTCACAAATAACCACAAATACCGATCAGAGTGGAGGCTCAATCGCCCTTCTCAGCGTTTCTCTCGCCAAACGTGGCGGAACCTCTTTCACCACCCCTTCACTCGGTAACAAATTCAACGCCCTTGCGTCATCCTTCGCCGCGAGGCCGTCGTTATCGCTTGAAGACGCACCAGGGGAGAGCCGCTCATCGTCAGTCGAACTCAGCACTGTGCACGTCAGACGCCGTCTCCAGGGCTCCGGAGTCGCTGAGTGACGACAGGACCACCCGGACGCTGCTGCGGTCCGCCGCCGCTGCTAACCGCCGCGCGACCCACACAGCACCGGCGCAAACCAACAGACATGACAGCGGGCAGCTGCGGACACCCTGGCCACCCGCGGCCGGCGGCGGCCACTCTCTGATCTCGGACAGAATGTTTTGGTTCCGGGTGACACGCGGAGGTGAATTGTCCACCACAGCACTGTGCGCTCGAAGGAGTTTAGCGGTTATTTATCACAGGTTTACAAGGATGTAACAATCGCAAGGTTTGATGTATATCTGCTGAATATGTGTCCGTCATGCTGGCTGGTATTTCAACGCTCCGGATATTTTCATGCCGGCTGGTATTTGTCATGCTGGCTGGTATTTCGCTGAAATATTTTCGATTATTTCTACTTGCCTTTACCCATTTGTCCAAACACTTCCACCAAATATCCAAACAGTAAGACATCATATTTTTAATAGCCATTTTTAATTGACCATCCTTAACAAAAATTGGTTTTTTAGGCTCCACTTTTTAGTGACTTTACTAAGTATATAAAGCTTATTATATTTAAATATAAATACGAGAAAACACAATTTTGTGTAAGGTCAATTAAAATGCTTTAAAATACCGATTGTATTGTGCTACATGCCTTACATAAGGCTCAGGACACGGTTAAAAGGAGGAACTATACCTATGATTCCATATTGTTGATTTTTGGAAACAATGCCTTACCTAAATTAGAGGTTTCGCACATTGTGGGTAAAACAATGATGAAAATATTTTAATGAAATACATCAGAAAATTGGTCAATGACGGGGCCTCACCCCTTCGCCCCACCGGTGAACGAAGTCACGCCCGCATGTGTCCCATCTACGATCGTGGGCTGGGTATTTCCTCCAGTTATCTCGACACCCTGATCGCCAGTCTCCTCATCTAGACCGCCCCCCGTCGACCATCTTCGCGCAAGTTTGGTATAGGATCGTGCTGTCGCAGTACGGTGTCCTCCACCCCCACCTGGCGCGTCTCTTTGGTCACGCGCTGTCTGGGCTGTTGCTGCATTATAGAGCAGGTCCGGCACAGGTCGATACACGACTGTTTCTTTCGCAGACTCTAACGACTGCTACTGCAGTGTCGCGCTGGCGTGATGGCTCTTTGGCCCTGTCGTCCGTTCGTTCTCTGAGATACCGGTCGCAGGACACCGGTCGGCGCGGGAGACATCACTGTTCTAGCCCGTCTCACGCTCACCGCCTGGCTCAGTGGCAGGCCGCCTGACCGTTGGCACGAATGCGCCTTTCGGCACTCGGGACAACCCCTCCAGCGAGGGGTTGCTGTTCCATCAGATACCAGCCAGAAGAGCCGGACGGAGCCGGAGCGAGCCGACTGGAGTGGAATGGTTCGCGGTGTCTGCAGGTTCCAAGTGGGGGTGTAAGTGGCGCGGGACGGTAATGTGGACAAGGGTCGGTGCATGTCCCAGTGTTCTTATAGAGTAGGGGGTGTTGGGTCGCGACTCCGCCTGGAGGTCTTACGGTCTAAGCCAGTGTCAGGGTGGTTGGGTTCGCGTACTATATAATCCCAGGGTTAAGGGGATGTTGGACGGGTTCTCGGTCTACATGGTCAGGCAGGGGCTGGGTCAGCCAGAGGGTGGTGGAGGGTCGCGGTTCCTGTCAGGTTCGGCGCGAGTGGTGCGGGACACTTCAGTTGAGGTGGCAAAGGTCCGGTCTTTGCGAGGAGTCGAGAGGAGGGTGGGTCGCGACTTTGTAGGATGAGACGTCCGGTATGCTAGCAGGTCGAGGGGGTGCGCGGTCGCGACGGGGTGAGTTATGGGTCATCCGGTTCTGCAGGCAGTTCAGGGTGGTTTGTCCGCCTTGACTGGTTGGAGGGCCGCTAGGCCCGAGGTGCCTGGCGACGGTTGCACGTCAGAAGGGCTTTGGGCTCGCTGCAGCTTGATGGAGGGTCCGTCGTGCAGGTCAGGGTGTTAGATGATGGGTAGCGACGAATCGTGGGAAGGTCACGGTCTTTGTTATGATTGTCTTCAGCGGGTTTAGGGTCTGGTGAATTTGGTGGCATTGGTACCGGTCTGCAGGCCGTACAGAGGGGGTGGGTCGCGACTGTGGAGGTCCGGTCTGCAGGTCAGGGGGTGGGTCGCGCTGTACGATCAATCGGCCACAGCTAGAGATTAATGGTAGCCGGCGGCGCTCATCGCCTCGTTAGCGTGTGACAGGCGCCGACGGCAAAAGGAAGGCCGGGCGGCGGAGACGGCGGCCGCGTGCGGGTGTTGGCTGCCCGCCCGTGGTCACCTGCGGCCAGCAGTGGGGGACCGGGACAGCGGTTCAGTGACGGTCACGAGGTGGTGGTCCCGTGACGGCAGTTCTGTGACGGTGGTCCTGTGACGGCAGTTCTGTGACGGTGGTCCTGTGGCAGCTGTTCTGTGACAGTGGTCACGGTGATCCTGTGATGGTGGTCCTGTGACGAGTGGTTCCCTACAGGTGATATCACTGATTCGTGTATGGTCCTGCTTGAGCGGCAGGTCAAGATAGTAGACGGTGTGCCCCCGGTGGCAGCTGTTCTGTGACGTGTGCACTCTGTCCTGTGGCAGCGTGTTCTGGTGTGGTGGGAGTCCAGGTGAATCCTGTGATGGTTGGTCGCTGTGACGCAGGTTGTGGGCGGTGGTCCTGTGGCAGCTGTTCTGTGACAGTGGTCACGGTGGATGCCATGTGATGTGGTCCCTTGTACGGCCAGGTCTGTGGGCGCGTTGGTCCTGTGGCAGCGTGTTCTGTGACAGTTGGTCACGGGATCACTGCTGAATGGGTAGCGCTCCTAGCTGACGGCAGGGTCTGTGGCAGGTGGTCCTGTGGGCAGCTGTTCTGTGACAGCTTGGTCACGTGATCCTGGTGACGGTGGTCCTTAGTGGTGAAACCGGCAAGTCTGTGGGGGTGGTCCTGTGGCAGTGTTCTGTGACGGTGGTCCTGTGACGGCAGTTCTGTGACGGTGGTCCTGTGGCAGCTGTTCTGTGACAGTGGTCACGGTGATCCTGTGATGGTGGTCCGTGACGGCAGGTCTGTGGCGGTGGTCCTGTGGCAGCTGTTCTGGTGACGGGTGGTCCACGTGTAGATCCTGTGGGATGGTCGTCCACGTTGCACGGCGGCCCGGTGCTAGTGGCGGTGTGTCCTGTGGCAGCTTGTTCCTGTGGACAGTGGGTCAACTGGTGATCCCTGGTGAACGGTGGTCCGCTGTTGAACCCCGGCAGGTCCCCTGTGGCGGTGGTCGGCTCGTGGCATGCTGTTCTAGGTGACGGTGTCAACGGTGATACCTAGTGGTGGTCTCGTTCCGTGACGTAGGCGCAGGTCTGGTGGCGTGTGTTGTGCCTGTGCGTCAGTGTTTCTGTGTCAGTGGTACACGGTGATCCTGTGATGGTGGTGCCGGTGATACGCGCAGGTCTGTGGCGGTGCGTGGTCCTTGTGGCCAACGCATGTTTCTGTGAAGCAGTGGGTGGCACGGTGTATACACTTGTGAATGAGGATAGTGCCTGTCGCAAGCGGCAGGTGATGTGACGCGTGGTCCTGTGCCGAGCTGTTCCTCGTGACCGTGGTCCTGTGGCTAGCTGTGTCTGTGACGCGTGGGTCACGGTGATCTTGTGATGGTGGTCCTGTGACGTGGCAGGTCTGTGGCGGTGGTCCTGTGCAAGCTGTTTCTGTGGGCAATGGTCACGGTGATCCCTGTGACGGTGGTCCTGTGACGGCAGGTCTGTGACGGTGGTCCTGTCATAGCAGCTGGGAAGGGAGAGCTAGTGACTTTACGAGCAGCAAACGACATAACTGGAATGCCTCCCCCGCCTGGTAATACCCAGTAACTGAGTGTGTCCCCTCCCCTGACTGAATGGTACCTCTGTTGAGGCCAGTAAGCCGGAGAGACCTCCCAGTCCTTGTGTCTTCTTCTGGCCACCAGGACCAGCCGACGGCCGGTGTATCGTCTCATTGTCGCGGTCTTCTGCTATCCCTCCCTGGCACAGCAGCGCAGCCAGTACAGGCAGTCCGCCTGTAGTTAGGCGCTGTAATGCGGCGAGATGGTCCGGTGGAGCTGTTCAGAGCGGTGTTTGGAGCTGTTCCGAGTGGTCCGCAGCGCCGCTGTCGCAACTGATCAGTGATTCCCGCTGCGATAGTGTAACTGCAGAAGTGATTGTTGCAGCGCCGAACCAGATTAAATAAAAGGCCGCCTTGCTAGCGAGCTGGCCCATCTGGACGCCGGTACTTCAATAGTGAATTGCTCAGCTCTTTGAAGACTATTACGTTACAAACAGTTTCTGCTATGACATGTTGTTATACTGTGTGATATAAGGAATGCTGTTGTTTCAAACTAATATATTTTCGCATGCCATTTTGAGAGGATAAAGGAATCGGACAATGGTGCAAAATCGATTATTACAAAACCTCCACCGAATCATCGCATTCAGACCATGCGGGATCTCCATCTGATGTGACACCTACACACCGTAAAATTGCACAATAGTGGCTTGCCCTTCCCGGTCAGATATTGTCTGAGACTGTCTATTGCATCACCAATATTTATAAACAGAAAACACAATTCCAACGTAGGTACACCACTATCAGAGTAACCTCCTCTCATAACACTGCTTCTGGCAGCTCCAGGCCGGGACTGTAGCTCCTCAGCCTGTTGAGGATCAGGTCCAACCTCACCACACACGCGGCGTTGTCCTCATTTCGCCACCACTGGTGTCGGGATCCGGAGCTGCCGCGGGGTCCAGCCAGCGTCGCAGCCGCCTGTGACTGGCCGCCGTCATCGGGTGCCGAGAACGCCTTCCGCACGGCCGTCAGCACGTGCAGCGCCTCGATCACCTCAGTGTCGTCCAGTCGGCGAGGCACCTCGTCTTCGTCCTCCGAGCTTCCGTAAAAGAACTCCTGCCAAATGGCGACGATCTCGCGGAAGAGCGACACGCAGATGTCGAGCTTGTCGAGCCGCAGAAGCGTCTCGGCGAGCCAGTAGTAGCCGAGCGTACAGCGCACATCCTGCGGCCCGAACGCCTCGGCGCTGTGGTGCACCGTCTCGGCGAAACACCACTTGGCCGGCAGCCAGTCGCGGCGCGCCGTCAGCATGCGGCCCCAGCCGCCGAACAGCTGCGAGCGCAGCGCGTGGTCCTCGCTCTTGGCGTAGATGAGCGTCCACTCGCCCTGCGAGAGGTAGCCCTCGGCGCTGCTCAGCTCGTCCAGCATGACGCAGGCGGCGGCCAGCATCAGGAACGGCCGCACCAGCTCCACGCTGGAGGCGCCGAACACCTCTGCCGCCATGGCCAGCGCCTGCTTGGCGGCCGGCAGAGTCAGGCCGGGCCGGTTGCTGTAGATGTGCCGCGTGCCGCACACCAGCGACATCTGCATGATGCGCAGCTTCTGCTGGCGCAGCGTCTCGTCGCGCAGCCGGCGCTCCTCCAGCGTGCAGAAGTCGCGCGCGCTGCTCAGCGCGCCCACCAGCCGACACACCTTGGAGTGCACGGCCGCCCAGGCCGTCTTCTGGTGGTCATCGCAGCAGTAGTAGGCGCACCGGCAGCCAGTGCACAGGAGCAGCGCCGGCTTCTGACACAGCTCACAGACCATCTTGGTGCCCTTCGGCGCAGCCAAAGGGCTGACTGCTGCACCACTCAGCATTGTGATGCGGCAGCTGGGATCACTTATTGATGGTGACGTTTGCTGTTGCACGTCTTTTCTTGGCTAATATTTCAAGTTACTTGGATGTATTTTGTATTGGCCTCATTTCCCATGAAAATTGTTGGCTATGTAAGATTCCTCGGTAATGTTTGCATAGATGAAAATGTAAGCTCAGCTTTCTATGCGAATACAAATGAAGCGTAGTGTTTCAATGTAGCTGATCGTTCCCGGTGCGTACCTGCTTGGCTCTGCTAACAAAATATCTGAGAGCATTGGAAAAACAAGGTTAAGTTTTTCCTCCTTCGATTTTCTGACAATTTTCCTCGTGAGAAGTATGGTGCCTAATACTCCTTGCAGACTGAAAGCAACTACTAGCACGGTCGTTTTTCATGAAGCTAACTTGCATTTGACATATATGTCATGGCAGAAAATGCTGGAGACTAAAGTGGCACAATATCTGATCAAATCTGTGCTGTGACATAAAGGAGATGGCAATGGTTTCGATTGATGGCTTAGAAGGAATGTCAGCCCCCTCCCCGCATAAGACACCACAAATCAACTGAGTCACGTACTTCTTGAAGATGTTTTTAATGTGCCCTTTAATGTCGCCACTTGCCAGTCCAAACAACGCTGTCTCAAACGACTTCTCCAGACGACTCGTAAACTCATCCGTCTATAACCGACACTACCCAAGATCAAACAACTCAAGCTATAATCGCGGTAAGTACGCACTAAGACGGCGAGTAAGACGGCGGGTAAGACGGCGGGTAAAACTGCGGGTAAGACGGTGGGTAAGACAGCGGATAAGACGGTGCCGGTGGGTAAGAGAGCGGGTTAAACGGCGGCTAACACGTCGGGTAACTCCCTTTCTCTCCTGTCGGCTCGTCACGCAGCGTTACACCATCGCGCCTTCCGGAGCACGTGTGCTCCGGTGTGCGTGCCTGCCACGGGGTCGGCTGTTCATCACTGAGCGCGCGAGGCCGGGCCGCTGAACCCTGTCCATCGTCTCCTCATTAGTTCGCCGTGCATTATGCAGCGGGAGGTCTGTCAATGGAGGGAGACCACCCAGCGGACCACCGCCGGAACCAGCAGACCACCCAGCGGACCACCACCGGAACCAGCAGACCACCCAGCCATCATCCCACCCGCCGGACCACAGGACCGCGTGAGGATCCGGTGGTCCTGATTCCGTGATCTGTCTCGCTGGCGACATGGTGCCACCGGTCGGAAGTTAGGAGATTGTCCATCGGACGTGCTGCGCTCGGGGACAGCCGCTCTGCTGTGTGAGATCACCTTGACGACCAAAGGTCGAGAGCGGCTTGACATTTGGCGTAGGAGCCAGATGGTGTGAGGTGGTTTCATCAGAGGCGGCGAGCACTCGTGACTGCTGTCGTAGGAGGTTCGCTGCCTGCTGCCAAAACGCACCGACGCAGAGTGACAAATATGACCTCTATGTAAGCACAGCGCACAATTTACGACCCGAAACTAAAGCGGAAACGAGACAACCAGCTAAACGCTACTTAAAATCGCAGACTACTTTAATTAATGCGAAAAGAAATACGTTACCGTAAATATTTTCAATTGCATCTCTGGGCACGGGCAACATTTTTTTAGATCATTTTTCGGGAAAAAGCCGCCCATCAGTCGATGGGCGTTACCAGCTGTCTGTTACCATGGTTTGGCTAAATTCGGCGGACACCACCACTGTTTTGGTAAAATAAATCGTCCATCAGATTCAGTTGGTGAAGGTAGAGTCCAGCTGTCCGCAACGTATATTTTAGCAGATTTCATTCTCAACCCTGCCGCCTTTTCCGCCCACGCCCCCACCCACACCCCGCCCCCGCCTCCGCCGCCGCCCCAACCCCGCCCCCGCCTCCGCCGCCGCCCCAACCCCGCCCCCGCCCTCGCCCAATGCCTGATCAGCTGCTCTGCTACCGCCCCCAGCCGACATGTAATGACCCACGCGCCGATGTGCTTGTGCGGCAGTGCCACGCCGCGCCGCCCGGCTGGGAATTTGGCATGGTTTTATTCTGTCGGCCGTCACGTGCAGTGGCGTTGGCTGGGTGGCGGTGAGAGATGAGAGAGGCCGCGGTCAGTGTGGATCGGTGGCGAGTGAGTGAGCAGGGCAGAGCCGGCGGCCGTGACCTGACCTGACCTGACCTGGCCTGACCTGGCCTGACCCTACGTGACCTGGCGTGCTGACCGGTGCAGCGGACGCTGAGTGGTGGACGTTTTACTGAAGAGAGCGCGGTAGTACTGAACTTGTGGTCTACTGACCTTCGAAGCTGCCACGATAACCTAGTGACCTGCTTATCTCATCATGAATATAGGAAGACATGGAAGCTGTGATCGCTGAACGCGCCACGACGCCCCAAGCAGGAGTTGGTCAATAGAAGCGAACTTCTATTACCGGCCTGATAAGCAGCTCATCATGGCTGACGAAGGTAAGATCTTTTCACAATAACATTACCTTTTTGGCTTGATAAGATATATATTTTAGAATTTCAAGTTGGTGGTTTAAAGGGATAATGCCACCCAGAGGCGCAGCCAGGGGGCGGGGCAAAGGAGGCAACTGTCCCGCCCCTCTCTACGGGTCAAAGGGGGCCAATCGAGAATGGCCCAAATACCCTTTGCATTAGCTGAATGGCCTTCAAAAAGCCACAGAAGAGCCCTCAAACCAGGCGAGAGCCGAGAGGTCACTTCGGTGCATGTAAAGGGCCCTCAGAAACACTAAAGGGTTCTCGAAGCCAACCAAGGGGGCCTCTTGGGCATGTCCAGGGGCCCATTGAGCCCTCCCAGAGACCCATCAAACCTGCCCAGGGGCCTCTCAAGCATGTCCATTGTCCAGGGGCACATTGAACCCTTCCAGGGCAAAAAAACTGCCTAGAGGCCTCTTGAGCATGTTCAGGGGCCCACAAGAGTCTGTTCAGGGGCCCTTCGAGCTTACCCTGGGCCAGCACAGTCCCTTGCCAGGCCGTGGGCCCCTGAGCAGTCTGGAGGGCTCCTGGAAAGTTCAAAGGGCCCATGTGCAGGCCAGAGGGGCCTCTGACCAGACCGAAAGGATCAGAAGGGCCCCTGGACATGCCGAATGGCCCCTAGCCAGCACGGAGGGCCCCAGGGCAGGTCGGAGGGTCCTCAGAGCATGTTAGCAAGGCGACAAAACAGCCAGCGCAGTCCCTTGCCAGGTCTGAAGGGCCCCTTAGAACGCTGGAGGGCCCGTGAACAGACCAGAGGGCCCCTGGAAGGTTTGAAAGGCCCCTGTGCAGATAGGAGGGGCCGCTGACCAGACCGAAAATTTTTATTGCGGAGTTGGCCCTCTTTGTATTTAATCTTTATCACCCACTTCACATCATGTCTTTTCGCGAATCCAAGATGAGTACCTGCACAGGTTGGAAAGGCGTTTAAAAGGTCGGAGGGGCCTATAGACGATTTGGTCCTTTCAACAGCAAGAGTGTAGTTGTCAAAGGAATGCAGATCTAAATGTTTGTGCCGCTCTGCGGCGTAATTTAAGTACATATTATATTATATGCGGGTTAAAAAACGCGCCATTTATCGGCGCATTTATGTGTTATTTTGCTATTTTTCTGCATGTTTAGGCAACAAAGTACACTTTGACACTTTTTTAGCGCACTTTTAAGCGCACGATAACAATTTTAGAGGTGCGTACCATACGCAATGCGACGCACTGATGAGAATGCATATCCGGGGCATAAGACTCAAAAAATTTGCTCCGCTCCGCGGCGCAATAGATTGACGAGTTTCAGGTATTGAGCCTATCAAAATATTCAAGATTGGTATAGTAGGGGAGACCGGGGCACGTTCTGTCACTTTTTTGCTAATTGGCCCTGGCGGGCACACTTTTCAGAATTGGTGATTGATACTTTCCAAATTACTGTTACATATATCAATAGCTTCAAATTCGTTTTTAGGAGTTCAAGTGGATATCCAGTTTTTTCGACCAGTGTCGATAATGTGGCAGATTGACTCATTTTGACAGAACCTGCCCCAATATACGGGGCACGTTCTGTCACCATGAGGGCCACATTCTGTCATTGATGGGCCACTTCCTGTTTTCACGAACGGTCATTGTGGTGTCCCTGCAGGGGAGAGAGAGGCTTTCATTCATCCGCCACCATCAATAGTGTAGAAAATGACGGCTATATACGTTCCAACACTGCATTTTTGCGTTTTTCTGGTTATCCATGCACGAATCAGAGTCCCTGAGTACGTGCCTATAATTTTCATATTTGAACTTTTCCCTTTCATACATTAAAGACCATGACATTAGAAGCTTTCCAAAAACGCTTTTTGCCATAAAAATCGGATCGAATGACCATGGCTACCAATGACTTTTCAAAAACATTCCAATATTTCGAATGTGTTGCCCCTTGGCCCCCCCATTTTAAACAAAAAAGCAATTCGGTGTGCAAAAAGGAAACATTTTGTCACGACGAACGAATGGTGTTCTTCCCATCGAAATCGCCTAGCGGGTTCTCGAGATCTCTGGGGGGCAGAATCTGCCCCCGCAGGTTAACGTAATTCTGGCCGCTCGTGAACTGCATCGGCACCGCCCGAACTCGAAACGCAATAAAAAATAACCGATTCTCTCCACCGTATTCTAGCGCTCGTCTCCACGGCTACAACTTTCCGGACTGTCGCAGGGCTGTCGTCTCCCTGTTGTTGCCGTCCGTGTTTCCTCCTCCCTCTTCCCCTCCCCAAACCACTACCCAGCGTCCCTCTCTCTCTCCCATATCTCCAATGTGTGCGGAAGCCGTTCGCTTCGTGCCCCCAATGTACACTAGCGTCTGCGCCGCGAATGTCCCAGTATGGCCCATGCCGTAGGCCGTACCTGCAGTCTGCACTCTCCATCCTTGTAACGTGCCTTTTCATCTGTTTTGTTTAGCCCTTTCACCGCTCGGGAAGGGTCCATTTAAAGGCGCTGCTCCCCAGGGGCGGATCCAGCCCCTCGGTTTGGGGGGGGCAACTTTTTTCGGCAAAAAGGTACCCCTATTTTTTCACGGATTTGAGCTTTTCACCTTATTTGGCATTTATAGATTTAAAAAATGCGATTAAAAAAAGCCAAAAAAAAAATTGGAAGAAAAAAAAAAACAATAAAAACGGCGGGAAAAAATCGTAAAAAAATGTATCGTTTTTTTGGTTTAAAAAATCGGGGAAAAATCACTTAAAAACACACAGCACACCATTTCCGTAGCATATACACACGAAGGTAATTAATAATAACGTTTAATCTCAAATTACCAACCCGCAAGGGCCGTCACCATGATTATTGAGGGGTCGCTGAAATGACGGACAAACTATATCCGTTTTGCTGCTGCATGCCTTTGCAACCATTTTTAATGTGTATTCTCCATGTTATATACGCATTTTGTTGATGTTAGGTACCTTAGGTGTTTAGGGGGCCGATGTCCGCGTCATATCGTTCGCGTCGCCTTTTTCGGAACTCGGCGGCCTGCTTAACTTGTACCAGCTTGATAAATTAACCCTCGCCTCAGGGGGCCTGACGGCCTTCCCCTGAGTTTTATGAAATCGCTTTTACTCATGCGGGCGCATCGCTGAAATTTTCACTAACTGAGTTGACAACAATTATACGTATGCTGGCAAAATTTCACTGAAATTGGTTCTGTCATTTGGGAGAAAATGACATTTTAGTGGCGATTATAGTTGGTTGAAAGACGGTAACTATATTGTAAAAATCGTAGAAAATAGTTTTGCAGCAAATTGCTAACAGAAAGCGACAAAGACGAAAATACCATTTTAATTAGGAAAGGCCAAATCGGATTTCCGAAATTTGGGGTTTCTTAACCCTAAAAACTTTAAAAAATGGGGGAATCACAAAATAATTAACATTGTCAAAGATTTTGACAAACCAAAAGATAAGTGAGATAACTAAATATAGGAAATACCCAAACCAAATTAAAAAGCAATGACTTGCAATTACTATTTGTGATTGAGTAGAAACTCATGACGTAATTTTGCATTTACTTTTTTACTTATTTTGACCAGATACCAACAAATAAATACATTTTCTGTATTTCTGAGGCAAAACTGGTCTAGGGCCAAGACTGGCGGTGTAATTTTTCTCCGGCCGGAGACGTGCCGGGCTGGGTAATATGTAAACGGCTGCCTCGCGGGAGACCGAGTGGAGCCGTGACGAGTTGGAAGCAGGCTCAACTTCGCCTGACGTACCCACGTACCCTCTTCCCTCATCCGAGAGATCAGAGCCCGCTTCTGCCGCTTCAGCCGGGAAAAAGGCGGCCTGCTGATGAGTTATTCAGGCAAAACTGGTCTAGGGCCAAGCTTTTTATTTACATTTATCAATTTCTCATTTGGATGTTTTTTGACGGAGGAAACCCCTCATTCTTGACATGATCGAGTCGGGTCATTACATACCGTTAGACCTCAATGACAGCAACATGCTGGTTCTTAACGCGTTGCTCTATGATGCTTGTTTTGGAAGGTTAACAGGGAATCCTGTCAGCCCCCCCCCCACCCCCAACTCCCGTAAGGCGAAGGTGGAAAAAACGGTAAGGCGAGGGTTAATATTGTATGAAGTGGCCCTTGGACCAGAAGTTAACCGTCATGGAGAGCCTCTTACCATACACTTAATGAAATTAACTTTCCCATTTTCCTAATTTGTGTAAGCAATTTTAATGCAACTTGTGTCATTGCGCGAAGCGGCGCGAAAATTTTCCATTTATGGACTGTGAAAAAGCTTGGATTTTTTACTGCTGCAAAGGCAATTTTTACGATAAATTTTCAATTTGTCGACCTTTTGGGTGGGCAAATTATAGTCTCATTACCCTTTGGGAGGGGGCATGGCCCCGTGGCCCCCCTGGATCCGCCCCTGCTGCTCCCTCTCTGGATGAAATCCTGACTACGTACCAAGTTTAGGGGCCTCTCTAAGGATCCTGAAGCTTCTGGTCTAATCTAGCTCATCAAAAGATAAATAAAATAATATATTAAAAGGAGGGCCCTTACAAAATAAAGTGGCCGAAATCCGTAAAGTTTTCATATTCAGTGCTAGTTTTTTAGGGAAGGGACTACCATGACTGGCTTTCCCTCCCATTCTGAAGGTCTAGCTGTGCCCTGGTGCCACCTCTGGAAGATTTATAAAAAGCAGCTTAAATGAATGGTGGGAATTGACAATCATGTATGCTCTTGCTCAAACTTGCCCTAAAGCAATGTATTGGCAAAACATTTTTGTATTTATTTATGACTCCAAAACGTTGGTCCCAGCTGTGCTCAGCAGTCAGCACTAAATTCAAGATGGCTGCTCTCATCCTGTTTTGGCTGTTAAATTGGCTTAACGGTTCATGACCTTATCCAATAAATTTTCACTGCGGGGATTTCCACTGGCAGATCTATAAGCTTCCAGTCGGGCGGGGGGGGGGTGCTAAATTTTGCACTGTTTCGTCAGCGAAATGTTGTTGACGGGGGTGTCGTCGGGTCTTTGGCACATTTCAACGCGTTTGTATTACCGTCGACTGTGGGGTATTTTTGTGTCCACTGGGCGGGGGGGGATTTCAAGGCACTGCGGGGGACAAATCCCCCAGTTAACATGTAACAATAGCCTCTGCAACTGTTACGTGTCCAAGTAGCGCGCCCAAAGCCGAAGCGTACGAATTCGCCGAAACTTGACCTAGAAGTCTATCTGCGTTATAAGGTTAACGGCACAAAGTCGAGTCATAACCGTAAGCTATTCTTGCTATTTTGTTATGAAAAGAAGCTAAGGTTGTTGACAATATAAGATAATTAACTGCATACGCATTTGATTTAAAGTTTACTGAAGGAATGGTGATGTTGAGTTTGCAATATTGAAAATATTTTGTTTTGTCCGCAAATAAATTATTTCAAAATAGCGAAGAGGCGACTCCAATTTTACGAATGATTGCCAATCATTGAAGGCACATTTTTTAATCTAATGGGGGAGTTCCGGGAACCAGACTTTGCAGGTGAAATTGAACACGCTTTATCTACCAATACACATCAAAAACTCTATATTGGCCCGCAAGGTGACACTATTCCTTGAATCAAGCAGTGAGCAATACAACCCAATATAGTGGTTTTAACGTTTTCCATGAAGGTCTGGGAGCGGAAATGAAAATCACTTTCTGAAAATGAGTGATTTTGTATTGCTATCAGGTATATATGGGCTCGAAACGTGGGTGACACAAAATATTATTCATACATTTTGTTTTCGAAAGTGTCTATTGAATGAGGTATAATAAGCAATGAATCGCTAACTTTCTTCCAAATTTGGCTTATTTCTGACTTTTTAACCAGTTGACGGGACAATCATCTCAAGTCTATAGCGGCTCTAGCCAAGTGGCTGACACAAACAGCAGAAGCGTCATGTTTGTTGTGACGGGAGGATTCAGCTAACCGGATTCCTATATCACTCCCTTCATGTCCGTTATCCGCCCACTGGACATCAGAATCGACCTCACTGGAATGGCTTGACAGAGGGGATGAAACTGATCTGTCTGTCCGCCGGCCCTGAGTCATTGTTCGATGTAGCCGCGGCTGACTGGGATTGTGGTGTTACAGCAGGGGGGGGGGCGGAGGCGGGGGGGAGAGAAGGATGGGAAGGGTTCAAGTTTGTGGACATTACAGCTGGGAGGAGAGGAGGGGGAAGTCGCGGGAGGGTCAGGAAGGGTCAGTTTGGTGAACATTACCAGCTGGAGGGAGAAGGAAGGGAGGGGGAAAGCGGGGGGGGGAGGGGGGGGGTCGGAAGGGTCAGTTTACCGAGCTGGGGGAGGGAGTTTAGGGGGAAGCGGGGGGATCGAGAAAGGGTCAGTTTGGTGGACAATTACCAGCTGGGGGGGGGAGAAGGAGGAGGGGGAAGGCGGGGGTGCGGAGGGGGGAGGGGGAAGCAGGGGGGGGGTCGGGAAGGGTGACATTACCAGCTGGGGGAGGAGGGGGGGAAGCAGGGGGGGGGGGTCGGGAAGGGTCAGTTTGGTGGACATTACCAGCCGGGATGGATGTATCACGCTTGAAACGAAACATGCGCTCTGAAAATGATCCACTGCAGTTAATCAGTTTCTGGCACCCGGATTCGTTTCGCGCACTTGTCTTCAGCATCTCATTCTTCAGAGGTATCAGAGGTATGTTTTGGTTAATGGAGGAATGAAAGCTGTTTACATACGTCCTTTTCTTAATGCGAATCAGCATCTGTTCAGCTCAATTCGACATTTCTCATTTAAAAACGACAGCAGACATGACTGTTTGGCATATATGCATCTCACATCGGCGTAACACACTCCCGCGGCAAAGGGCATTAAACATTGACAGTGCACGCGTGCACTGTCAATTTGTAATGCCCTTTGCCGCGGGAGTGTGTTACGTCGATGTGAGATGCATATATGTCAAACAGTCATGTCTGCTGTCGGTTTAAACGAGACATGCCGAATTGGGTTGAACAGACACCGATTCGCATTAAGAAAAGGTGTAATTAAGAAGTTTCTAAGAACTTACCAATTTTAGTTACGAAAATGCCGATAGTAATGAGAAGTTTGCTGTTTACACCTCCATCACTAAATGATAATATTATTAAAGTGCAAATATAAAGCTTCCTGCACAAAGCAAACATCTCAAGTATATTTTGCAGCAGAAGAGAAGGGAATAAGGAAGTATCTGGAAAAAGGTTAGCAAATATAGATAAAGGTCAATTAAAAATGAAATAGATGCTCATATAAACATAAGAATATATAGGTAAATACAGATAATACACATGCAATCCAAGCATTTGTGACGGCTGGACTATGTGTTTTGGGCTGACTTATCAAGGACGGCTACACTCCTCTCAGTGTCGCATGCTGAGCTGATGTATGAAACGTGCGACGTGCATGCAATATGTAATGCAGCAGCAAGTAGACCTTGCCAGGCAATATCAAGCCAACAGAAAACGACACTTTTGCGTGTCATGCGCCATGCCCCGTAATAAACGAGCAGCGGCTCGTTACGTCCGACAGGCAGCCACTAACCACTGGCCACTAAGTAGCTGCTGTCTCCTGTTATGTTTCTCCCACTGACTTTTTCGAGAAAAAAACACTATCCACCACCATTTTGGCACAGCGCCGAGGGATGACGCTGCAAAATCGTGTCGGTAACTCGGTTATCTGATTTGCCGCAGCGAAATTAAATAAGCGTCCAAGCCATTACGACTCTGCCAGTTGGGGCCGTCTTATTTGACGGCAAAATCTGCGTCGCTGAGATTGGATCTGCTTCGGTTGACTGCCGGCCACTGTTCTTTCATTGCTGATCAGCAGGCCTGACGCTCCTATTTGCATGCGGATCAGCTATTCAGCCCCGAATTAAGCGGCGCCGCATCACGGGATCAATCACTGGGGGCCGGATATCGACAACGAAACGAACGACACCGGAGTAGAAGGACGCATGTTCCCAGAGGAACAACGCGACGGGTCTGGATCGTCTACACTCTACGAGCTAAGCAATAGGCCTGTTTACAATACATAAATAATTTCCCACTATTTTTTTCCACTATTTTCCAACTTATTTTTCCACCTAACTTCCATAGGCTTGTTTAGTATTACGTCACCGCTAACACAACTGTGAATGGGTTCCAATTTGCTCAGACTGGTGTAAAAGTGATATTGGCTCATTTGTATTTTGAAATAGTGCTTTAATATTACTGTTGGCAGCCAAACAAACCAGAGTGGAGTATTTTTCTTCCGGCATTTTGACCTTCATTTTGGTAGCCTAACAGTCTTGGCGAATAGCGATATGCTAACCATATGCGCCACCGATAACTTTTTTTCCGTTAGAAGTTGCTGCTATTTCGCGAATAAGAACTAGAGCTGCGAAACTCCGGAAATGCATGATACCGGGTACCGTACAGAACTACCATAAAAACGTACAAATTTTCCACCAATATCCGGCGCTGTCATTAGTATTTTTGTCGCACAAATATGTTCGCATGCGCATAGTACATGCCGCAGACATCTAAGAAGTACGTGCGGTGCCGTAAAATCAACCGCTGTGTCGTGCGCCGCCCGTAGCCATAAATCAGGCAGCTTGAAACATGGGAGGAGCTTATTTCCTCAAGTTAGCGGCACTTAATTTCGCGACCAGCAACTTAACGTTAATTTCTGTATTATACCACGGAAACAACGCCAACAATGGCAAATACGTAAGCTGCAACATATCGATCAAATGTATACAATCAGAACTGACTACTGGCGGAGAGGTAGAGGAGATGATCTGTGACGGTGAAAGAAACCTACATTTTCCCACTATTAGTGGATAAATGTACACGTTTCTTAATTGCTATGAAACGCGGCTGATTGATCACCCTGCGTCTATGCAATGACTTGCTCTAACTCTATCAATGACCCGCTTCTGCGTTCTATCCTCACCTGCGTATACCCTCGCTCTGCTCTATCCTCAGTTACTGCGTCTATCCTCGCTCTGCGTCTATCCTCACTCTGCGTCTATCCTCATCTGCGTATATCCTCGCTCTGCGTCTATCCTCGCTCTGCGTCTATCCTCGCTCTGCGTCTATCCTCGCTCAGCATCTATCCTCACTCTGCGTCTATTGATGACCCGCTCTGCGTCTATCCTCACTCTGCGTCTATCCTCACTCTGCGTCTATCAATGACCCGCTCTGCGTCTATCCTCACTCTGCGTCTATCCTCGCTCTGCGTCTATCCTCGCTCAGCATCTATCCTCACCCTGCGTCTATTGATGACCCGCTCTGCGTCTATCCTCACTCTGCGTCTATCCTCACTCTGCGTCTACCAATGACTCGCTCTTCGTCTATCAATGACTCCCTCTGGGTCTATCCTCACTCTGCGTCTATCCTCGCTCTGCGTCTATCCTCCACTTGCGTCTATCCTCGCTCTGCGTCTATCCTCACTCTGCGTCTATCCTCACTCTGCGTCTACCAATGACTCGCTCCGCGTCTACCAATGACCCGCTCTGCGTCTATCCTCACTCTGCGTCTATCCTCGCTCTGCGTCTATCCTCGCTCTGCGTCTATCCTCACTCTGCGTCTATCCATGACTCGCTCTGCGTCTATCCTCACTCTGCGTCTATTGATGACCCGCTCTGCGTCTATCCTCGCTCTGCGTCTATCCTCGCTCTGCGTCTATCCTCGCTCTGCGTCTATCCTCACTCTGCGTCTATCAATGACTCGCTCTGCGTCTATCCTCGCTCTGCGTCTATTCTCGCTCTGCGTCTATCAATGACCCGCGCCAGTGGCCGCTGCAGCTGATAGGTAATGACGCGTGGCGGATGACACGGAGATACAGCAGACTAACGACAGAGAGATGGAATTGGCCGCAGGGCAGCAGTATGGCCTCGCCGCGCTCCTCGAATGGCCATCCACCAGCAGTCACATCAGCGTCACCAGCGCTCCTCGAATGACCCATCCACCAGCAGTTCACATCACGTCAAACCACGCTCCTCGAATGACAATCCACCTACAGTCATCAGCGTCACCAGCGCTCTACTCGAATGGCCATCCACCTACATCCATAAGTACCAGAGCTCCTCGAATGGCCATCCCAGCAGTCACATCAGCGTCACCAGCGCTCCTCGAAATGCATCCACCTACAGTCACATCAGCGTCACCAGCGGCTCCTCGAATGGCCATCCACCAGCAGTCACATCAGCGTCCACAGCGCTGCCTCGAATGAACCATCCACCAACGGTCACAATCAGCGTCACCAAGCGCTCCTCGAATGACCAGGCCACCAACAGTCAATCAGCTCAACCAGAGCTCCTCGAATGACCATCCACCAGCAGTCACATCACGTCACCAGCGCTTCCTCGAATGACCATCCCCAGCAGTCACATCAGCGTCACAGCGCTCCTCGAATGACATCCACCAACAGTCAATCCAGCGTCACCACGGCTCCTTCGAATGACAAATCCACCAGCAGTCACATCAGCGTCACAGCGCTCTTCGAATGGCATCCACCAGCCAGTCACATTCAGTGTTCACCAAGCGCTCCTCGGAATGCATCCACCAACATCAACATCAGCGTCACCAAGAGCTCTCGAATGGCCATCCACGCAACAGTCCACATCAGCGTCAACAAGCGCTCCTCGAATGACATCCACTCAGCATCCACATCAGCGTCACCAGAGCTCCTTCGAATGACCATTCACACAGCAAGTCACAATCACGTCACAGCGCTCCTCGAATGACAATACCACCACAGTCACATCAAGCGTCACCAGCGCTCCTCGAATGGCCATCCACAGCATACAACATCGTGTCACCAGCCGCTCCTCGATATGGCCATCCACTCAACACACATCAAGCGTCACCAGCGCTCACTCGAATGACCAAACCACCAACAGTCACAATCAAGCGTCACCAAGCGCTCCTCGAATGACCATCACCAAACAGTCACATTCAGCGTCACAGAAGCCTCCTCGAATGGCCATCCACACAGCAAGTCACAATCAGGTCACCAGCGCTCTCGAATGGCCATCCACCCAGCAGTCACAGATCAGCGTCACACCAGCGCTCCTCGAATAACCATCCCACAGCAGTCACATCAGTCGTCACCAGCGCTCTCGAATGACATCCACCAGCAGTCACATCAGTGTCACCAGCGCTCCTCGAATGGACGCATCCACACAACAGTCACATCAGCGTCAACAGCGCTCCTCGGAATGCCATCCACAACAGTTCACATCAGCGTCACCAGAGCTCCTCGAATGACCATCACCAGCAATCACATCCAGCGGTCACCAGAGCTTCTCGAATGACCAACTCACCAACAGTCACATCAGCGTCACCAGAGCTCTCGAATGACCACATCCACCAACAGTCACAATCAGCGTCAACCAGCGCTCCTCGAATGGCCATCCAACCAACAGTCACATCAGCGTCACCAGCGCTCCTCGACATGGCCATTCACCAGCAGTCACAATTCAGCGTCACCCAGAGGCTCCTCGAATGGACCATTCCACCAAGCCTAGTCACATCAGCTGTCACCAGCGCTCCTCGAATGACCATCCATCCAAGCAGTTCACATCCAGCGTCACAGCGCTCCTCGAATGACCATTCAACCACAGTCACATCTCGTCACCAGCGCTCTCGCACTATGACCAATTCAAACCATCACAGTCAACATTCAGCGTTTCACCAGCGCTCCTCGAAATGACCATCACCAACCAGTCACATCCAGCGTTCACCAGCGCTCCTCGATATGCCATTCACCAACAGTCACATCAGCGTCACCAGCTCTCTCTCGACGATGACCAGGTCCACCAGCAGTCAACATTTCAGCGTCCACCAGCGTCCTCGAATGACCATTTCACCAACAGTCACATCAGCCGTTCACCAAGCGCTCCTCGAAATGACCATCCACCAAACAGTCACAATCAGGCGTCACCAGCGCTCCTCGTAATGGCCTCCACCAGCAGTCACATCAGTGTCACCAGAGCTCCTCGAATGGCCATCCACCAGCAGTCACATCAGCGTCAACCAGCGCTCCTCGAATGACCATTCCACCAGCAGTCACATCAGCGTCACCAGCGCTCCTCGAATGACCATCCACCAGCAGTCACATCAGCGTCACCAGAGCTCCTCGAATGGCCATCCACCAGCAGTCACATCAGCGTCACCAGCGCTCCTCGAATGACCATCCGTGGACGGTCACATCAACATGATGTCACATGACGTCTGTCTGTGGTGGCAGTCGACCGGTAAAAGCTGTCATGCACGGCTCGTGAGTGACATCTGACCGTTACATGGGACAACACTGGACGGTGGCGTAAGGCTACGTGATGTCACTGGAACCATGTTCTGTGTTGCTGCATGTTTGCTTCTTAACCGTCCGTGCTCTCGGGGTCGTCGTAAACAGAGCTGAAGTCGCACAGCAGTGGTAACAATCCACGCCGCCCGCCGTGATGTCAGTCTGTCCAGAGAAATGTAAATGGGTTCCGCCGCCAGGGTGGGAAGAATTATAATGGGCTCCGTTAGTTTGTTGTGACTGCACTCAGCTGGCTCACATTTGTCCTCATTCGCAGCGGCAGCATACGGAAATATGACGTCATGGTAAAGCTGGGCTGAAATCTGTTTGATAGATAACAACGGATGTGAAAGCGTCTCTTATCCGGCAATTTATGAAGGATTTGCACATTGTTCTATCTCACAAGATACCTAAAGCTCTTAAGCCAAAACTTCTTAGCTAATTTCGTGAATGTTTCAACTCTCAGATACAATTTTAATTTAATTTGGAACCTCGATTGTGTCGCGTGTACTGTGTAGGTAAGTAGGTAGATATCGAAACGCAGACACGATTGGGATGTACTCAGGTGTGATGCCGAAATCTACAACTCCTTCTCGGAAATACATTCCTTCAAAGGTTCAGACAAAGTTAATTAAAAAAAGATCGGCTTTCGACATATTTCATGCTGGAATATCATCTAAACTAAGCGCACTATTTTGTATTTGAACGCGTTTCTTTTCTATCTGACACAATAAGCCTCATTTTGCTGATTACTCTGCTATTGCATCCAAAGTCCAATGTTGATGCACTGATGCAGTCAAATTGACCTTTAAAACTGTCCGGCAGCGAAGCTTAATCCACACATTTACATCGCTGGGACCGCTGACAGTCGTAGTGCATTATGCATGGAAAAGGTCCCTTCAGGCTACTGAACATTGATAGTGTTTCCCCTTCATAGGCATCTGGTGGCGTCCCAAGTCACTGATAACGTGGCACATGGTACAAACGCTGTATATTATTCACATAACCATCGGAGGGAATTGACAAACCATGAGACTACAGATCAGTGAAAGCTTTGTATTTAACACAATTACTATATTTCATTCAGACGGAGTGAGTGAGGCCGCGAAGCGGCCTCACTAACGTAGTCTTACAGATGGGCAAAATCCGTCTTTCATCTTGCTTTGCTTGCTTGCTTGCTTGCATGCTTGCTTGCTTGCGTGGGTTTCAGGGATAAACTACCGTTTCACTGCACTGATTATGCAAAAGTATACACTGATAATTTTATCGTAAAATAACACATGGTATAGGCTACGTGAAAATATTTTACACAACAACATAACCTGTCATCATCCATAAATAAACACAAAATCAATACCAGCCGAATGATAAGCACGTGCTTTGAATTCGGATTCACCTTCACAAGTGAGAATCAGAAATAAAAATTAGTAAATGCCACAGAAAGGTGCAGGTAAGTGTTGTTTTACTATTGTAACAAATAACAATGCTTTTGCCAATTAGTTGCCGGACGACAAATGAAATAACTCGCTCCGTCTGCTTCATGCCATGCATGCTTTACTAGTTTTTACCTAATTAAAGCCCGAAGTTACACAAATTATTCAAAGCTGCTGCGAGGAACATGATGAGCGTTAACAGTAGTCAGTATCATCGGAATTATCAATAAGCAAGTAATTTTTTAAGTTGGATTTTGTTAAATAAAATATAAATAACGAGGATAAGGTCAATGATATGATATTGCTGATAAAAGCCCAACAGACTGAATTATCTCCTAGCCATTCATTTTTTTGGATAAGTAGAAACTTACTGTCCTCTGTATTAACAGCATAAATCTAGCAGTTCTGATACAACTTCAGCGCTTTTTCCCACCCCGACCTGCCAACTCCCTTGCATCACCCGTCTCATCGTCTCTCCCTCGACTGCTGCGTCCGGCAGCCGCCACCGCAGCGCCATGACTGATGAGCGGCCCTTGTGCCACCGCGACACCTCCCCGTCATCTGTCAACCTCCCTCCTCCCACATCTCCCCCTCCCCGACCCCACCTCCGGCTCACACGAGCTGCGCGACGCCGCCACCTCATTATGAAAATTACCGTCACCAGAGGCGGCGGCCCGTGCGCCGCTGAATGCCGCATGTCGCGTGTCGTACCTCAACGCGTGACACTGCTGACAAATATACAGCCCCCGGGGTAGTGGTGAGGTCAGTGGCCTGGGTACTGACTGTCCCATGGTTGGGACGGTAGCCTCGATGGCGAGGGAAATAAGTGGTGCGTTCAGAACGTGGTCTGGGAAACAGTGGCGCAGGCACTGAAACTTGACATTCCATGACAGATCGACCAAACAAATCTAGAAATAACACCCTTTATCTCAGATTTCAAAGAAACTGTGTCTCAGGGTTTATCTGAGCCGTAGATTTAAGCTGTGACATTTTCAGCCTCATCCGTCAAATGTTTTTTGAGTTATAGCCTCAGGCATTATTCGATTTTGTTAAAACCTTTAATTTTTAGCGGCGGTCGATATCTCCCATCTAAAATATGGGATTCATATAATCCTATATATTATCAGAATCATCATAAATCATAGATCAATGTAATATAATATTTTTCGAAAATTTCAAAATTTCAAAATTTTCCAACGCGATTTTAAGTAAAATCACGTTTTTCATAATGTGGCCACTAAAAGAAATTTGCGATGTTTTCTTTGCCAGCATTAACTTAAAAATATATGCCATCTGATAGTCAAAATATTGGAGTAGACTTTTTTCTTCTAAATATCGTATTTATATTTTTTGAATTGATAAAAATTAATGGGACACCAGCACGTAGTAATGATAAAATTTGCACGTAAGTGTTTGTTAAACAGCTTATTCCGAAACAGCATTAATTCGCCTCATCGAGCTTGCATTTAATGATACAAATAACATGACCCATGGCAGGTTGCTCCTTGACTTCAATGGTCACGTGACTTTTGAGGTCACCCGGTTGCAGTCAATGTCAGATTGACCCAAACATAACACTTATTTTCTCGTAGTTTGATGGAAAAAATGTTTTGGGGGTTATTTCTGGGTGTCGCTTCACGCTTGATTTCTGCTTCGTCTGTTGAATGTTTTTTAAAGTTTATAGCCCTGGCAGCTTTCGGTGTTGCGTAATCCTCGATTTTTTTCAGTGTGTGAAATCTCCCATCCTAATAATATGGTCATATTAAACCTATATATCATAACAATCATCATAATTTAGATTAATTGTGAATAACATGTTTTTTGCAAATTCAATATTTTTACATTTTAAACCGCAATTTTAAGTAAAATAATGTTTTTATGTCGACCTTGAGGTCAAGGAGCAGCTTGCCAGGGTCATGTTTATGCATCATTTACATACATCTCAGCGGGAAAATATAGCCCTATTCAGTTACGCTCTATAGCGCTTATACGTGCAAAGTTATAAGCAAGTAACTTTGCACGTATTATTATTTATTTTACCTATTTTCACGACCATTATTTTTCCTATTTCAAAAATATAAATGCAATATTTATAGAAAAAGTGTATCTCTAATATTTTTACCATCGAAGGCTTATATAGTGAAGTCAATGCTGGCAAGAAAAAACATCATGATTTTTAGTGGCCACATAACCAAAAACGTGTTTTTACATAAAAACTCGTTTTAAAATTTCAAAATTTTGGAATTTTCAAAAAATGTTCTATCACATAAATATATGGCATATGATGATTCTTATCATAAATAGGTTTGAATGACTCCTACAATTTATATGGGAAATATCGCTCGCTGAAAATGGAAGGTTTGAGGCAATCGAAATAATGCCTGAGGCTATAATCGAAAACCTTTTGACGGATGGTGCTAGAAATTTCATAGCGTGAATCTACGTCCCAGATAACCCCATAAACGCAGTTTGATCGAAATCTGAGATGTAGGGTGTTACAGCTTGGTCGATCAGTCATGGAACACCCCAGTGGCCATAACCGCCAGGAGACGGCATTGCGCACAGGGTCACACCAGTATCTATGGCCTTGGTCACACCCATTTGACACCGTATGGCTCACTGTCCACTCTTGAGACTGACACACACTCAGTCGCACATATGTTAAACATTGTTTGAGCAGTTCACCCTCAAACCTAAACATTTATGATCATAACGATTTATGGTGCTTACAGAGCTTGTATTAGCTTAGCTCTTAATCAAGTGTCGAAACCGTTGGCCTGCACAAATGTACACTCTACTGGCACTGAAGTTGATATAGCAAAACACAATGCATATAGTTTCATATGATAGAATAAATGGATGTCTGAAGCATTTTCCAATAAATCATAAGATAAGGTCGGTGGACGGGGGGCGGGGGAGGGGGCATTGCCAAGGCCATGCAGTACGTTATGGTTTCAACTTATGGTATGGTAAACCCTGTCGGTACCATACCGGTGAATGTGGAATGTATTTGCTACTAGTAAGGCATGCATGGCATGAAGCAGACGGAGCGAGTTATTTCATGTGTCCGGGCAACTGATAAGCAATTGTTGTTTGATGCATAGTTAAAGCAATACTTACCTGCACCTTTCTGTGGCACTAGTTATTTGATTTTCTTGAATTCTCACCTATGAGGTGAATTTCGAAGTTCAAAGGCACGTGCTTTATCATTCGGCTGTATTGATTTGTGCTTATTTTATTGGATGATGATAGTTTCTGTTGTTGTGTCAATATTTTCACGTGCCTATACCATGTTGTTATTTTACGATTAAAATTATTCAGATGTATTACATTTGCATAATCAGTGCAGTAAAACGGTTAGTTATTCCCTGAAAAACCCACGCAAGCAAGCAAGCGAGCAAGCAAGCAAGCACGACAAAGTGGATTTTGGCCCATCTGTAAGACTACGTTAGTGAGGCCGCTTCGCGGCCTCACTCACTCCGTCTGAACTATATTTCTGGCGGTATATAGGGCAATAGGCAACTAGCGCTGAACGAGTTGAGATTCGGAAATGTTCCGTATAGATTGTTGAGGTGGTAGGTGATTGTTTCTTTAAGATCTTGCTGTATGAGATACCAAGGAAGGTAAGCGGGGAAAATATGCCGTGAACATCTTTACAGAGGAGAGAGATACAAGACAAAGTTGAAAAATCGTAGAAAAAGTATTTTTGAAGCAAATTGCAAATAAAAAACGTAAAAAGAAATCAAATGAAATTCTTTTCAAATTGACTGTCTCGAAATGGAAAATTTTAGCTTTTGACCACTAAAAAATCTCACAAAGAAAGCATTTTCCACCGAAAATGACCACAAAATCAACATTTTTCGAGTTGTTAAAATAGCTAGCATATGTATTGCAGAACCAACTACGGATGAAATCCAAAACGAAATTTCAAAGCAGTATCTCTATTTTTGACTGATGGTTGGTTAACAAACAAATATATGAGTAACTTATGACGTCATTTTTTGAAGTTACGTTTTTGCTTTTAGTGACCAGATACATACAAATAAATGATATCACGTTTTATACAAAACTGGGTCTAGAAGTTTTTTTTTCATTAGAATAATAAAATGAACCTACATTTTGACCTTCTGACCTGACCATGATCTAAACTGCCACCAAGTGCCAATATATCGGGTTAGATTGGTGAAAATGGCTACGTTTATCGAATAATACGTGTAAAATAAGCAAAAAAAAAAAACGTGAGTCGCATTGTTTTCGTAGACCTCTTGCCAAAAGTGACCTTTTGTGACCTGACATTGAAATTTGCGCACACTTTCACTTTCACTTATGTGGAAGATGTGTTATACCTTTGAGAACACTTATGCGGCAGGTAATAGTCGCAATGTAAGGCTTTGAATGGAAAGTTTCACCCATCAACTCAAATACTTCGAACCTGATCTTTGGCCGGACCGTGACCCGACATGTGACCTTATTTTGAAAATGTTCCGTATGCTTTAGATGCGTCTCATTGAGAGCTTTCGATTGCCGTATTAAGCCGTATCTCGTTGTGGCCATTAGTTTGGAAGATAACAAGGGGGCAGAATCTTCCCCCGACAGTTTTCGGCTGAATACCTCAGCGGGACGCTGGTTAGGAAAAAATATCTGTCAACGACAAATAACCCCCACCAATCGAGCCCTTAGTCCACCAGTTAATGGGTGAACGGGTCAACCATCCACCAGTGCATACTTACAGTTACCGACACAATCCGCACTATGCCAGCAACAAAGTTCGTAAAGAGTTTGCCAATAGCTTCCAGGTGCGTCGCTAGACGTCGCCGGACGCAGAGGGACACGTCAGACCTCCCGAGCGCTGGGCCGGGGCGGCATGAGCCAGATGCAAGGGAATCATTTCTCGTCCGTAACACNCCCCCCCCAGTGACTCGCGGGTTAATGGACGCACCGCCACTGTGATTAGTGGCACGTGCGTAAGTGCGCACCCTTTTTGTATCTCAGAAACTACTTACCCGATTGAGATAAAATTCACTATACGTTTCCTTCGCGCTCGCTCGTTCATCGCCAACTACGGCGCTTTACTGAAAAACAGGGACTTTCATGGGCTGGGTGCACCCATGGGTGCGCTCTCAATTCTTCCGAATGTCTGGGTTGGATATGCATTTTCTGACTTTTCCTTGATACTTGGCGGGCATGGGTATGGCAATTTAAGAAAAATATCGCTAAGCGTTCTTTTTTACTTGACAACCAGATGTTTAACCAGTTAAATATGTTTTTTAAATGATATAGGACGCTTAAACAATAGACTTTGGCAATTATATGATGACAAAAATCGTGGAAAGTAATAAGGCAGTAATATTTTTTAATCATTTCTGATCCTAAGTATGATCCAATATGATAATATTGACCGCAAAGTGTTCGATATGTCCGAATCAACAGCAACACACAGGTGCCTGACATTATTTATCGTTAATAGTATTAAAGTCAACATGCTAGGATTATATATTCCCGCCCTGTGCTGGGAAATTATGCAATATTCACCGAGTTTTTTATGCGGAGGACCGAGGGCCGGTAGGCCCGAGGTCCGAAGCCAAAACACGAGATGAATATTGCATAATTTGCCTAGCACAAGGGTGGGAAGCTATTTACCACATGCCGTTTACACGTTGTAGTTTGTGCCTGAGCTATATACTTTTTAAAGTAATTCTTCAGTTTGTGAAGTATGAAGAATGACACCAATATATAAAGACCATTTTCCCTCCATATTTTGGCTTTCAAATTTCAGATAATGAGAGCCTAGGAACGTCAGAAGACAGAGTGAGGAAGTTTATCGAGTCCAGCCATAAGTGAAGAAGTAATGAGAAAAACCGAGCACTGTATAACACGTCTCAAAGAACATCACAAACTGCGGTAATGTGACGGTGGTGAGCGAGTTGATAGCAAACGTGAGATAGGTACAGCCTCCCAACTTTTTACACCAGTTAGTTTTCCTGTGTGACATTGATGTTGAATGTTGCGGTGTTTCCGAGCATCTCCGGTGTTATCTGTGTTTCAGAGCGATGCTATGTGTTTTGGAGCAATAAACACCTTCTACAATGAATCGATATCTTTATGTAGTTCATACGTCATTCAATGATTCCGTCAACAATTAACACAAGTTATATACCCACACAGCAAATGTAGATTTTGCCCAACATTTTCCCAGCACAACCAAGGGTGGAAGAGCAACTTGAACAGATACCTATGAAGTATGAACTATATTAGAAATAACGCAAATAACATTGTTCTCTTGTTATTGGGGATGTAATGTGTCAGAGCCTGTCCCAAAAGAAACGTATCCAAAGTATCTTTGGGTCACGCTCGGATTACTGTTTTTCTACCACTTCTGGAAGACCTGGAATGTCTACCGCTAGCTGTTTATATATCTACCGGATAAAAGTATGTTGGGTTTTTTGATTTTCCGTTCTGAATATTCTGCTAAAAATTGTGTGGGAAAATCAAAATGACCTAGGTCAAAATCGTTTCACAAATATCTTTAACATTAGCCGCAGAGGGCCGAAAGCTTTTCTCAAAATCACGTGCTAATGTTAAAGGTGAATATAGCACCTTGGGAAAAGTTATGTAGAATGTTATGGATGAGAGGCGAATTGCCCTGATCACGGTCCTTGGCATTCATTTTTGCGAAAAAAGTCAGAATTTGTTGTGAATTGAAAAATAGTAATTTGTTTACATGTGACGTCACACCCATTCTTTGCGTCACCAAGCGAGTTGGTGTCGTCACAAGGGAGGCATCGTTACGTTCAAACTTTGTGCGCCCGCCCATGTGACAGCTGCTGTGCCGGCACCGCACGATGGGTGCACCGGTAGGCGTGAAACGCGACTGGCTTGGGTCGACCGCGCTCGCTCGTTTCGGGTAGGGACGTGGGGGCACGCATACGTGAACCACTGTGTGCCGAGCGCCTGACTGACCGTCGGTGGTGTTCGTGGGCGGACGCAAGGTAACTGAAATACTGGCGGACGGTTCTTAAAAAGCGAGAGTGCTCTTCGTGGCTCAATCATCAGTTTGAGTGAACTACTGATTGACGTATGCGAAACGCACCGGATTGCTGACCGCTTGACTTAATATGACCACAAATGACCAACGGTTTTTTGCGTTGAAACTCAGCAACTAGGTCGCTTTGGAGGGGAAAAATTTCGGGATTGGGGCTGTTTCTCGAGCACACCCGCACTAATCTGGCTTTATCTCAGTTAAAAACACTATGTCGTAAAGGTTGCTTATATTCCCTTTAGACTCTATTCCCTGCGGGCGGCCAGAGAGTTACGTTAACCTGCGTAGGGGGGGCGACAGATTCTGCCCCGCCTAGATATATCGAGAACTGGCTTTGGCCGATTTCGATTGAACGAACACCATTCGATTCATTTGCGTTCGACATCTTTCTTTTTGGACCCGAATTGCTCTTTTGGTTCAAAAAATGGGGGCCAGGGGGCCCAACAAAATGCCGAACATTTGTGGTGTTTTATGAAAGGAAATTGTGGCCATGCGATTCGACGATTTTCCATGAACAAAAACATTTTTTTGAGCTTGTGCAATGTCATGCTCTTCATGTGTGATAGGGACAATAACAAAAATGAAAAATCATTGGCGTACTCAGGTATATATATTTTGTATTTAATATGTGCTTTTCCGTTAGTGTTTGGGACGTGAGAGACGTCACATAGTGGGGCTATTGTTGCTGTAATTTGTTGAATGTAAACAAATTGTGCATTAGGCGATTCAGGCAAACAAACGTGGGGCCAAGGAACACCATTGTGTGGGGCACCATGGGCACCAAACTTAATTTGTGATTAGATAATAGGGAGGTTTAGGGCATTGTTTTGGCAACATGACACCTGGTGATTCCATCGTGACCATGGAGCAGATAAAGGAAATGGTAGCTCAGGCTGTCGAGAAGGAAACAGCAGACTTAAAAAAGACATCTCGGCCCTGAAATCAGAAAACATGAAGCTCAGCGACAAAGTATTTCAACTAGAGTGGACTCTGGATGATGCTGAGCAATATAGCAGAAAAACATCACTGATCATAGGGGGTGAGGGAGTGCCAGAGGGGAGACAGGACGAGACTCCAGCCGAGTCTCGCGAGATGGCCATAAACCTTATCAAGGACAAACTAAATGTGACCCTCAAGGAAGCGACTGCAGCATGCCACCGTCTGAGAAACAAAAAAAGAGTCATCAAATTCCTGGATCTAGATGACAGGGATGCTGTGTATCAGGCAAAGTTTAACCAACAGGGTGATGCAAACGACAGGATCTTGGTCCATGAAAATATAGCTGAAAAGCGAGCTCGCATGGTCAAGTTCTTGGGTGACCTGCGGGCCAAACAACTAGTCCTCAACTACCACACTAAAAATGGAGTGATCCTTGGCCAAGGAACTCCCCTGATAAGCGCTCTGCTAGGATCCACCCATGGGTTCAGGTGAGCAGGAAAATCCTAGATGCGATGAACCAGGCACCACTGAAAAACGGAACGGACTGGCAACCAGGGGACAGGGTAGATTCTTTGCGAATCACAGACCCTGGAAAAACATCCCCAGGGATCTAGTAGGTCAAGCGCACTGCTGACCTTGAGGACATTGCAGTAAGCTTAGACACCAGACTGAGTCCCAGTCCGTCAACAAAATCGTAATACCAAGAGCAAATGTGAAATAAATGGCAGAACTAAACTGAGGTGCTCAATTTGGATAGTTACGCATGGCTAGGCATCTGATCACCCAATGCCAGGGCTTAAGGTAATAAACCTGAACACTCACTGAGCACTCCCTGTGCTGACTCCTGCAGTGAGCAAGTCTCTGAGTTATTCAGTTAGACTGGGGGACATGGTGCAATCACTGAGATGTATCCTAGGGAAGGCCATTAATATCAAAAAAATTATACTAAGTATTATCCTGCAACCAGTCTGAGCTGTTTTTTTCTTTTATAAATCTCTGCCTAATGGCTACACCTCACCCTCTCAGACATTTTTCTGCCAGCTTTGCCATTGCGCTATTGAAGCTGTGTGGAATTGTGTGAGTGAATGTGAGTGATGTATGAATGCATGCCACAACAGCATGAACCTGGCAGAAAGGTTGTTTTACAGTTTTAAACCTGGAGACTGAGGGGCTGCATGTACTGGTGTTTGCTGATAATTAATCAGGTTCACACATATTTGGCCTTTCTGGGCCTAGCAGCTCAGATTAGGTTGTGGGGTTTGGGTTGCTGGGCCATGATCCCTCACTGAGCATAAAGTTTTGGTGAAGACTGTGGCTGCTCAACAGCAGGATATCCTGAAGCTAGAGGTTATGATGATGGTGTGGATCGAACTGGATGCGGATGTTGACATGTGCAACTTTTCACAATTGGCTCCAATGATGTGTCAGCTGGTACAATTTGTAGGGAAACGTTTTTTTAGCTTATAAACCCTCAAATTGAACTTGAAATGGGTGCTGCCCTGCTCAACGGCTGCTTATGACGTGCTGTAGCATTGTTGGTGTCATGTCAGTCATAGGACAATGAGCGCAACTAAGGAAATATACTATGGCCTTGGTACACATCCAAACAAAATTTATATTGACCAGCTGGGATTTCATTGATGGTAGTATCAATATATTCTGTTGTATTGTTCTATGCTCAGCCGCATAAGCAACTAATGTAAGTCACGTGACTTAACCAAATTGAAGTCTGCTGTTTTGTTCTGTTTTGTTTTGTGCTTGTTGTTGTTTGAGCGTTTTGCTAAAAAATAAGAAGAAAAAATATTAAAACATAAAACAATGTAAAAATATTTATTGTATTGAAATTGTTTACTCAAATGTTTTCTGTTTGTTCTTACCTGTACCTTTTTGAATGTGACAAGTGATACTTAGGAATAAATACTCATGCCTTTTGTCACAGATGCGTCATAAAGTGCGTGTGTATCATTTATGAGTTTGCTATGTGGGTGCCTCTTGTTTAGCTTTGCTTTTGGTAAGGTGCATATTATTTGTGTTCAGGCTTAAGGTAGGCAGGTCCAGTGCCCTAACCCTCCCATTCTGCTCACCCTGATACTCTGAGTGAAATTCATTGTAGTCTTGTTTCTCTCAGATTGGAGACTATCTCCCATGGGAGAGCTATACAAACTAGGTTTTAAAAGATTGCCTCCAAATGGGAATTAGAAGCAACCAACGATTCATAGTGTTACAAGGTTGCACTCAACTCAATCAGATTCAGGCACTGTTGATGACAAAATTCTTGAAAGCTGGATTCTCTCTCGCAACACTCGCAGGTATTTTTACTTTCCATGATGTTATTGCTAGCACTAATTTGTTTAAACGTTGATTAGGTATTCGCTCCATCTGAAAAATACTTTTGAATATATCATATACAACTACAAAAGATTTCTATCACATACCTTAGATCTTCTCACATAACTTCTTATAGGAAGTTCAGGTTTAATAGAGGCTTGCTAAAGCTCACAACTTGCCAGTGGAGTTTTTGTTTGTCTAGAGCTCTGGTTTGTCTAGATGATGATGATAACCAATAAGCGTCAGCTTCGAGGATATACTGGATAACTCTAAAATCCTTAAAAAAAAAAGAAAAACAACGGTGGAGGAGTTGTATGTATTAGTGACAAACATATTAGAAATTCAATGGCAATTGTGATGGATGGTATTTGCATTCAGGCTCTATTCGTTCAATGTCATTTATCAGCCTCAGTAACATTTATTGTTGGCCAAACATACAAACCACCATCAATGGACAATACATTATTCATGATTGAGCTTAACAATTGTCTTGAATAGCTTGATCAAATGAATAAAACTACCTTTCTGTGTGGCGACTTAAATATAGATCTGTTTGCGCTCTCAAATGATAATCATTGCCAATATTTCTTTAATACCATGGCATCATTTGGTTTTTTGCCCACAATATTCAAAACTACTCGTGCATCTGACAGCAAGTTATCACTGTTGGACAACATATTCTGTAACACCTTGACTTTGTGATCAGTCACGAGCATCATATGTGGAAGATATGTCAAATCTGAAACATCATCAAGTATTTGATCGTCGTGACTGATCACCCACGACACAGCCAAAGAAACACGAGGCACACCATTTTGATAAAATAAATTTGATGAACTTAACACTACTTGCGCCTGAAGACCAGATACAAAACTTTGCAGTAAATGGCAAGATGCTCGAAAACAGCTTGGCAAATATACTTCTTATACCCGCGCGGGGGTTGGTCTTTCGGCCGAACGGCGGCGTAGGGGGGGTAAACTATTCCACCCTCTTATCTTCATCCGACGAAGGACCGGCAGCCGAAGACGGCAAGCGGCGACCCCCGACAAGTCTCAATGAAACATATTCGATGCTCACAGAAATCTCTCTACGAAGTTAGGTCAATGTTAGGTCACGGTCAGGTCATATGCAAATCTTACAGTTAATTGAGTTCACATGTGATAATCAGTCACTCCTTCATTCAGAATCCTTTTATTTAGAATAAATCGACTGCACATAAAGCTCTCAAACGGTGTGACATTCACATCTATTTTGAACTTAGAGGCTGACAAGAACGTGAAATTTAGGCAACTGCACAGGTCAAGGTCCAAGGTCAGGTCACAAAAAGGTTCACTGTCAAAGCAGAGTCACAATAAAGCCTTGTGACTAGAGCCTCAGTATCTCTGTTTTTTGTGTGGGCTTTAAGTTTTTGCACATGTTCAAGTCAATCAGATAAAACAGCAATTTAAACTCCGCACCCGTCAACAGGTAAAAGATCAGGTCTATCTAAAGTGTCTATAAACATCGAATATAATCTGACTAAGATGAACTTAATACGCGAAATGCATGTTCTCCATGGTCTAAGTTTTTGTTCTGTAAAGCACAACAATGTTGTGCATTTATATAATAGTATAGGTGTTTAACAAATAAAACATAACCGTTATTATATCTTGATCGCAATTGCAACACATTTACCCAGCAATAACATTAATGCTTGGGGCCGAGTCAATAGTCTCATAGCAAAACGAAGTACTTTACATATATACCTTAAATTTAGTCTGGGTCATTCATAGACACTTGTCTCTCATATAATATTTGTTCGGTTATTTGATCCTTTGGAAATGTTGTATCATCATATTTTTTGGGAACAAACTTTTTTATACTGAAAAATTGTTTTTTGCGCCTTTGGGTGAAAAACCCCAAAAGAATTTATGGGGAAATAGATATACCGCGCCACCGCAAACGGACACGCTCCCGGTTGTTAGGAGAATGCGTAAAAATTTTCATTTACTAAGGCATATGGCAGATTTTGCGGTTGTGCTATATATCGACGTTTCTAGAAGGGCTATCGTTTTTTCCTATTAGAGATTGATTTCAAGACATTTATCGTTATTGACGCAGAACCCAGCTTACGATAAACGATGGGTCCATTGAATGGGAGCTCATACCAATAAGTCATTAATCCCATAAGTCTCGCAACTTTTCAATGATTTTCTTTCAGGTGTAGACGTCAAACTTGAGCATGGATAAGCCGTACTAAAACTTTGAGTGTTATCTGTTACGGCGTTTTCAAGTTCATCTGCGGAAATGAAGGGATGGGGGGTGAATATTATACTCCTGCCCTAAGGCACCCGCGTCGGGTTAATATAACTGCTCGTGTGTTCATGGTGTGGATACACACACAATTTACGCATTACAATTAGAGGGCACACCTCATAGATTAAGAGTGGCAAGCATCTAAACCCACGTGGATTATCCTGCACGCATCTTTTGGCTTCCCATACACACAACACACAGTATTTTTGGGGGAAAAAATACAAATCAGAACAGAGTCACCAGAAATAAAAATTCCTTATAAACTACTCTCAGCATATGTCTCATCATGTCTTACTTTGCGAGGCAAAAAGCATATATATCTATATTATAATATAAATACAAAATAGCTTGAAAGGAAAACACAGAATAGAGTCAACAAAAAAATGCGGCCATACTGGTTTAAACCTGGAGCTGTAAGAGCGGAACACTGAACGCACAAAGCAGACACTCTACTGTAGAGACAGTTGTGAACTGCTTTAAGGTGATCACATCGCACACATGCAAGAAGAGAAAGATAGGAGAATCCAGTTAACAATATTCTTTATTAATAGGGATCTTCAATCATGTTTACGGGGCCTCCTGTCTAGTACACTACCGGGGGGGGCCTCTATCTTGTAACTGGGGGCTCCTGTCTCAATACGCGGGGGAAGGCCTCCTGCGCGTACTTGGGGGGACCTCGTCGCGTCAGGATCCTGCTTCCCGGGGGGTCGTGCCTGTCTAGTACTGGGGACGCGGCCACACCTCCTTCTAGTACGAACCCGGGTTTTGAGGACCCGTATCTTGGCTTAGTCGACCGGGGGACCTCCGTATAGACTAGGATACTAGGACCGAAGTCGGCAGGCATTAAAACGGTGGATGTGATCTTCCTTGGGTCAAGTCCGGTGGGGGAACATCAGACTCCATTTTTATACACGAATGAGGACGCCCTGGTCTTGAAGATTACTTGCGGGGGCTCTTCTCTTGCACTCGTGGGCTCCCTGTTTAGTATTGAAGGCTCTCTGTCTAGTATGGGGGTGCCTCTGTCTAAGTATGGGGGCCTTCCTGCTCTATACTCGGGGGCCTCCTGGTTAGTATTGGGGTCTCTGTCAGTACTGGTTTTATCAGCGCGTAGGGACCCTCTGTTACGTACTGGATCGGAACTGTGGAAGGTCTGGACTGTCTCAGTATAAGGGGGCTCCTGGTCTAGCGGATCTTTTTTGTACTCATCCTGTAGTATGCGGCGGCCCTCATGACTAGTAATAAGCTTAGGGGACAGATCGAGTCTATGTAGTGGGCATCGGCTGATCTAGTAAATAAATGGGAGGCCACTCTGCCTATCTAGTACAGGTGGGCCTTTTGTTTTCAGTACGTGGCCTTCTGTCTAAGTATTGGGTTCTGTCTAGTATGTGGGCCTAAGTTCCGGTTCTAGTGTAGGTGTGGCTTTTCTGTCTAGTCTAGAGGGGGTCCTCTTGTCCCTATTAATCCCGCGCGGAATCAATCCCCTGCGCTCTGGAACAGGAGGGGTGCCACCTGTCTAGTATGGGGGCCTCACGTGTCATAAGTAGTGGGGAGGGAGCTCGCTGTCTTTGAGTGTATCGAGGGCCTACACACAGCTGACGTCCATTATAGGCTTCTTTCTTTCAAGAAATTCTGACCAAAGCCAACAATATTTTCCCGTTTTTCTGGCCACGCTTGCTAAAGGGCGGAGAACCCTTTCTTGGGACGTCGGGGCCTCCGTTGACATTATGGTGGGTCAAACAAATAATGTTCTGCCCCCCCAGTCTGATACGCCGCACTCACGACCTCCGCTTGGCCGCGGTTGGACGACTGCCATGCTGGACCACGAAAATCGGTGAACTCTGCCTTAATATGAAGAAGCAACAGGCACTCCACGTGGCGGACAGAGAGGTGGGGACTTCATAGCTCGCCGTTCTTTACCGACAAACAAACACACAGGCGGTGATCCGGATCTTGCGTACTGCTTATGACTCCCCGCATAATCGTTTAACTTTCCGGGAGGGATTTGTGGTCTACTTGTTTTCTTCGCACGCGTGGAGCAAAGACCTCATGACGGTTATGCATGTGAAGTAAGAGTACTTGTCATACACTTTTGGACATCAATGCTTATTGAGCATTGTTTAACCATATTTTTTACGGTCACTAATATCACTTTATACGGCAATGAGAATATACTTTTCGACTCGCGAAGGAATGGGGGGGGCAAAAAAGATAGTTTTGCCCCCGCTTGATTTTGCCAGTGGGGGCGGCGCCCGCTGCCCCCCCCTGAATCCACCGCCCTGAGCGTTGTATACAAAAGCAAGAAAGAGTGTTTGTTTCGAAATGTAAATTACACAGGTTATTCGCACAGGTATGAATAACACATATGAAAGTAGCATAAGAGCAATTACAAATAAAAACAATAAACACATTATGTCTGGCATATACATACCACTTTTGCAGAGAATAATACAAAAATGATAAGAAATACGCACCAAATGATTGGCATCGTGCATAAATTGCACACATTTGATGGGGCATCCTTCCACTCCATTGATTGGCATAATATCCTTGAAAAGCAATGTCGTTTCATGAGTTAATACTTCTTTTATACAATTTGTGAACAGTTGTGTAATTATCACAACCCTATTGAATAGATAATATCTAAATTGAACAACATGCCTTTCATTTCCTAAACGAATGTGCGGTTCCAGTTGTCAAATTACGCAACAAAGAATTAACAACATCAAAAATATATCACAATGTCATAACGTATCCTTAGTACAAAGTTAGAGGACAGTCTAACTGGTAGAAGTTCCGGCCCAACCATTCAAAGATTTAGCTAGCCGTGGGCTGGTCTTAATAACAGTGCATATCTCAGGATTATTGTATTACTTATCTCTAGATAGATTAAATTGGATCATAAATTATGAATTAACACAGTGAAGACTGAGTTATGTTACGGAGAACAGGAACATATTATGCATTTAAGAGAGCTGGAACCGTCTTGCAGGTTTGGGAAAGCTTCGAGTTCTTATTGCATCTTTTAGCTTTGAATAGTTATGATTTTCTTAACATTTACTTACAGATTATTTAGCAGTATGCGATTTATACTTGGCAAGATGCATTCATTGCATCAGCAATGCCCATTAGCAGTCGTTACCTTATCACACAATATTTGCTTTCTAACAAACTTTACCATTTTAAACCAGATATGGTAGCATGTTTGTATCAAGGCACTATAGCAACCCGTTTTTATTTCATATTTCATCTTATTTCATCCCTCCACCAAAAAGTCGACCATGGCATGTCATGTTTTCGGACGCCACCTCTCCTCTAAAACTCATCATAAGCCGTCCATGCAGCGGCTGAACTGTAAAGTTAGGCCTGACGTTCAAATTACGTCCGCTCAGTTTCGATCCGCTCTGATGATTACGACCCTACGGTAATAAGGGAACGACCTAAAAGTTGGGCCAAGCCACCGGCTGGTGTGGCACGAATGAGCCATAAATGACCAGGGCCTTTCCGTCGCTAACCACGTATAAACGATACGTTTTGGCGTGGCGGAACACGTGGCCGCTTGCCTGATCGGTCACACCCACCATTGCGCTTTCACTCAGGTTTCAGCCGAGACTATCCAGACGGTCGCATCCTAGATCAAACGCAGCGATACTCACTCCCGTACGGTGAATTGAACTGAGGTCTCGCTTAAATCAGGAGGTGTGTCAACGACCATCGTCGTTTAATCCGTGGCATCTGACCACGCAAGTTAACCAGAATACAAGTCTGAGTAGCAGAGCTGGGCTGGGATTGTGGCTATAGTGATCTGAAGCACCACCTGAAGTGGTGTACTCATCAGCAGCCACGCACCAACAGTGTGGAAGAGGCGTTCAATCTTAGACAGCAGCTAGACTTTTGAGTCGTGGTTCTTGACGTGCTCGGACGATGCGTCTATGGTGATCTACCGACATCGGGAGACAGCAGAGATGTGTTAGAGAGACACGACCGCCATCAGTTGTGCGGTTACTTGTATACACACTGCATACACCCAGCCAGACTAACGCGAGACAGCACGTAGGAAGGTTAAAGACACGCATTTGATGGTCTGAGCGCAAGTGGTACTCCAGACACGGCCAAACAGGTCACGAAGAAGGTTCAAAGACACTCGCGGATTTGATGACTGAAAGGGACGCAATGGTTGACTTGCCTCGAAGAGAACAAGCAAAGAACAAGAGAGTAAGGTTCAAAGCGTCACGCAATTTGGTGTGGTATGAGACCTACCAGTGGTACTCACCACGAACAAGACGCTCATGGAGACAGCAGAGAGTGTTCATAAGACGCACGCCAGATTGGTGGTCTGCGACACTCCCAGTGGTGATTCACGCGAGACACGCCAAGACACAGAGAAGGTTCGATAAGCATCAGCGATTGGGTGGATCTAGAGACCATCTAGGATGGCTACTTTGATCACCGTGACCGGCTCCGAGACAGCAGAGGAGTGTTTGATTCTGCAGGGTGCACTGGCGTGAAAATTGGTGTTGCCGAGTTCTGGAGAGCTACAAGGTGGCTGACTTGATCGCAGACATCGCCGACTGCAAGAGAAGTTTTAGACACGGCACAATTGTGATGCCACTGAGACAGACCAGTCGAGTACGTCTCGACCGATAGACACTCGCCAGGCACAGCAGAGAAGGTTCAAAGACAGGGATTGTGGTCTGTAAGCGACGCGCAGTGGCGTTAAGCTCACCCGACAGCCAAGGAAGTAGGAAGAAAAGGCTTCAAAGATCAGTCGCACATTCGTGATGCTTGCTGAGACCGCAGTGGTACTTACAACTCAGGACACTGCAAAGACGAAGCAGAGAAGGTTCAAAGACACGCCAATTGTTGGGTTGGTACTGAGACCTTACCAGTGGTACTGCCCACCAGCATCAGCGGAAGACACGGCAGAGAAGTGTGAAGAGACAACTCATTGGTGCTGAGACACCATTGGGTACTGAACGATCACTAGATATGCCTCACCTTTTCCAGAACCTGTTAACTTACCTAGTACTGACGCCAAGACAGCAGAGAAGGTTCAAAGACACGCCGATTGGTGGTCTGAGACCACCAGTGGTACTCACCGGACACGCCGAGACAGCAGAGGAGACTCAGGGTCACGCCGAATGTTGGTCGCAGCCGTAAGTGGTGCGTCATGACTGAGCGCACAGTCTCTCCGGGGTCGGCGCACAGTCTCTCCGGGGCCGGCGCACAGTCTCTCCGGGGTCGGCGCACAGTCTCTCCGGGGCCGGCGCACAGTCTCTCCGGGGCCGGCGCACAGTCTCTCCGGGGCCGGCGCACAGTCTCTCCGGGGTCGGCGCACAGTCTCTCCGGGGTCGGCGCACAGTCTCACAGGGGTCCACGGCACAGACTGTCAGACGGTCATCTGAGACGGCAGTCCGCGATCTGGCTCTGCAGTCGGAGCTGGATATTGTGTGGGCTGGTGTTTCCGTCTGGGATGGCTGCAATCCGATCTGGTGTGGCCGGCGACGGCGGTGGCTTGCTGGCTGGAGAAGGGGCGAGGGAGGCGACACTCGGACGGCGGTGGCTTGCTGGCTGGAGAAGGGGCGAGGGAGGCGACACTCGGACAGCAACACTGCAGAGCGTTACTCGGTGCCAGCTGCTGCTGCTGCTGCTGCTGCTGCTGCTGAACGCTCAACTGAGTGGTAGTGGTGGTGACAGTTACACAGCACCACACACAACATGCGTTGGGGCCGAGCGCTGCTTAGGCTAGGACCACGGATCACTTGGATTACAGGACCACGAACCGTTGAGGTTAGGACCACCGGCTTTTCAGGTCAGGACTACAGCCCATCCATGTGAGGACCACGGACCTTGACCGACCACTGGGACCAAGACTTAAGGTAACTGTGAGCAGGACTTAAGATAGCTGGGACCAGGACCAGAGATCACTGGGACCAAGGATCACTGGGACCAAGACCAAGGATCACTGGGACCAAGACCAAGGATCACTGGGACCAGGACGTCAGACGTCTGAAGTCAGAACCTCAATGATCTCAGCACAGCCTGTCGACACTGTGAGCTGGCAGGCGGACGCGGCGACACCTCCGTCGGTTGACCGGCCGACGGCGGCACTGGAGCTGCAGCTCCACCGACGGTCCCAGCTGCCGTCCCGGCGGCGGTCAGCACAGGTGGCAGCACCTCCGACGACCAACTGGTTAATTGAACACGGGCACGGCTGCTGCCTCCTCCGGGACGACGCGGGCCGCGTCGCGGGTGGCGGTCGGCGCGCGGTAGGCGGTGGTCTGTCATGCACGGAGTGTTGCCATAGCACGGCACGGCACGGCACGGCAGACGGCAGACGGCAGCGTGACCGGACGCCGTGGACCTCGGCTGGGCCACTTCAGTGGTGGGGGGGGGGGAGAGGGGTGTGGCTGGCCGTACCAATAGTGAGTGTATAGCTGGCAGTCACGGAGGTCAGAAATGCCGTTTGGTGAACCACACGGAAATATTCATAGGATATATTTGGGCGAAACACAGACAGGCAGATAGAGATTATGTAAATAGTAAGTTATATTTTTCCAATTACCTCCTTTGATAGCTCATACAGCAAGAACTCCAGGAAACAATCACTTGGTATCTTGCGGTTTATTTAATGGACGAAACCTTTCCGAATCGACACGCATTCAGCGCTTGCTCTGCTAACTGATTTGATCATCTTATATGCTAGTAAAATGTCCAATTAGCCTAGAAACATTAAACAATAGAACATTCGGAAAAGGGAAAGACTCATTACAGGCGCCTGAACAGTGTGCTTCGAGCGTGTTCCGGATGGGACATTTTGCTCTTGCAAATAGGTCGATATTAAATGTCTTTACTCACCACAGAAATTTGTATTCCAGACTCTGCACTTCCTAGTGATAGGATAAGCCTGACACTGTGTCTGATACTTCAAAATTAAGTTGTATGTTTTCCTTACATTTTGATCAACATGTTTATTCATGCATGTTTTATAAGTGATCGGTCAGGTATCATCTAGATATAAAAGGGCAGCATAAAAATTGCACCACAGTGCACCAATAGTGACCCCTCCAAAGTTATTCCTTAATACCTATGCTTCAAGGTGATATACCTTTTCTTTTGCTTTCACTTGCGACGGGGGGCTCCAGGAAGGTTTTTATCTCAGTTTGTACCTTCATTTTGGCCTCGAATGGGCAAATGGGCCAATTAAGACATTTCAACAAGTGGAGAATACTCTCATCGCTTGCACTCTTTGTTCAAAATTGGTTTATAGGATTATCGTGGGCCCCATTGGTGGATCTAGGATTTATTTTTTGTCGCCATGGGGGGGCATCACCCCGAAAAAGTTCATCAAAATGAAAAACTCATCGGATTTCGCTCCCTTATGCATTACTAAACGTTTTGAAATACACTTTCCTTAGAAAATGTTGCATAGATGTTGCGTAGATGTCCTAAACTCGATTTTCGCATGTGATGGTGAAAAATTGAGTTAATATTCTCAACAGAGGCGGCTCTAGCACCAGATTTTGTTAGGCTTTTTCGGCGGCATTTAGCAATAACACGGAGATGCGTTCTTCATGGCTTCTCTCTAACTGTATTATGATTGAAAGGGTTGCAAATGTTCATTTTGATTGAATCAAGTTCAAATGAATTTTTATATTGAAATACATAACTATTGCCGCGCAGAGGCCGGCTTCAGGGATTGAAAAGAGGAAGTTTCCGGAAGTATGAAACGTTTTGGCTTGGCAGTCATTAGAGCAATTATGGGAGAGTTTAGCTATGAAGATGCAAGAGATAGAATCTTCCTTTCCATATTTTGCATAATTTATGTCATAGACTTCCAGGGGCGGTGTTCAGGCACAGAAAAGGAGGTGACAACCTATTGATCTACGAATGCCAGTGATTACGACCGTATAGAAAGATATCTTTTATTTATATATGCACATATGTTGCAGGGGAAGATATAAATCATTTGTTGGCCAGTGGTGCGCTCAGGAATCGAAGAAAGGTGGTCCATATTATGCAAAGGAAACAGGATGCTGGCGCCCACAATGACATAATATACTGCAGTTTTTAGATGAAACACGCACCAGAGGATACTCTACGGACGATTATAGGATAATGGGTGACTCAAGGCAGGGTAAGAAGCTTGGATATCAAATTTGCATTGAAGTTGCAAGTGAAAAAATCACTGTTGACTAGTTAGCACTATAGAAACGGAAAATACTCCTTGCAAAGGGTCTTAATCCCCTAATATGGATCCTGGACACGCCTATGATAAGGTAAAACCAAATAAACGGGACTATGTGTGCTCAGTAACTTATTTATATTGTTTGGCATCAACTTGTCTTTGGTTAATAAGTGTTTTATTTGTCCTCCCTTTTTCTTAACCTGGCACCACCTATGGATAAAGTATTATTAATAACTATTTTGGCTGATGTCACAGTAAAACAAAATTTCAATTATTCCTAAATAAAACCACACAAAATGTTTCACTATGCATTTTTTCACCCCCGCCCCATATTTAGTGACCTGCAAACGCCTATGGTTTTTGAATTGACAACAACTACCGTCATATGTCCAATCATCTTCAATTCAATCACTATTAATCCCCATTACTTGCGTTAAAGGGATTATACGGGTTTTTCCCAGAATAATTGAGTTACATAGTAAAACGTACTTATAAAGGTGGTAGAAGGCCCACGGTAGGGATGTACTATAAAATGGACTTTTTCGAAAATGGAAAAAAGCCTGTCAGACCCTGTTCCATGGACCTTAAGAAGAGACGTGGTGCATCGATTTTGGTTCTCCCTTCCAAAAAAAACCTACCACCTCGAAAAAAACAAAACCCTGTAAAAATGCATTAATAGCAATGGCAGGATGCCACAAAGTGGTCGTTCATCCCTGTATTTATTCTCAATAACTTCCGATCCACTTCAGTGACATCAATCAATTTCGGTAGGCCANGATATTGCAGAATAACGGGAGGGGGGCTATAAATAGCCCCCCCAGTAACTCGCGGGTTAAGAAACGCGCCCTGCTGCATGTTTGTGGCTTAATATTCATTCACATTTACTGTGGATACAGGGAGCCCCCAGGTGAGGTTAATTTCAGAAATAAAATAAATAAATAAATACAACTTTCAAAATGGAGGCTCCCTTGAAATCAAGTGACCACAATCAGGAGAGTTTCAAAATTTTGGGGTAAGCCTCCGATTTGTGGTTGCCCCGTCCTTGGATGCTTTCTAAATACGCCCCTGGACTAACGTACTCCTCATCTGAAACGAGCCACGCACTGAGTAGCCTGTGTAATATATAACTCATTGCGCTATCATACAAATTAAATAGTCTCTCACTTACCCCTCTCCTTTTTCTCCATTACTCGCCTCAGCCGCTCCTGGACTGCGCCCCTTCCTCGCCTCAGCCGCTTCCGGACTGCACCCCTCCCTCGCCTCAGCCACTCCTGGACTGCACCCCTTCCTCGCCTCAGCCACTCCTGGACTGCGCCCCTTCATCGCCTCAGCCACTCCTGGACTGCGCCCCTCTCTCGCCTCAGCCACTTCTGGACTGCGCCCCTTCCTCGCCTCAGCCACTCCTGGACTGTGCCCCTCCCTCGCCTCAGCCGCTCCTGGACTGGGCCCCTCCCCCTCCTGCCCACCTGCATCGGCGTACTGCGGGCCGAGAGCCCCGTGAAGTCGACTATGTCGGAGAAGTAGATGGTGACTGACTCGAAGTTCTCGGGCTGTACCTGCTTTCCCTGCTTCAGCTGTTCTGCGATGTACCTGAATGGAAATTAAGAGTCTCTAATGTATTGAAGGGTGACTATTGTTCATTGCTAATTCATTTTGATCGAGCGAGAAATTGAGACCCAGATTATCAGAAACGACACGCCTTGGGTGTGGTCTCACTGGCAAGCTGAACACTAGGATGCATCACAATTGATTCAGTGACTGAGTTTTGGTTGGAAACGATTTGCGCAGTTTTGAAATTAAGGCAAATAATTGTAAGTACTTTTGAGTGACCAAGCCACCCACCTGGGAATAACTTGGTACAGCAGTTCCTCGGAGCGCCGCTTCTCCTCGAGGAAGGCGACCGACTTCTCCTCCACTAGGTCCTCAAGGTTGTTGGCGTACCGCTCCATTCTTTGTAGCAGCGCGTCAAGCAGATTCGAGCTCTCCCTTAGGTGAGAAGAAACGTTGGTTATAGGCCAAACGGGCCTGATAAAGCAAACATGTGCTAACTTGTGGGTAAAACAAGTGCGGGATTTACCTCATTCCAGAGTCAAATGACATTTTAAGATATTTTTAGGGAGAATCAGATGAATATTTAAAGGTCATACATATCGACATATCGCCTACATATCGACACTTATTAACCCTGCATGAACAGCTATGGATCGAACTCAGCTTGTTCGGTAACGACAAGCTACTGATTGGGTGCGTATATATTCTACCCTGCAGCGTATATATTCTACCCTGCAGCGTATATATTCTAACCTTCTCGAGCCGTAAATATAAATCTTCACTTGTTCTGCCTCAGCGTATATTTCTATTCCCTCGGAGTAAATGTATAAATCTACCGACTGCAATGCGTATATTTCAAATCTCCTGCTAGGAACAGCTATGGATTGAAACCTCAGCTTGTTTGGTAAACTGGATCAAACTGAGCTGATTGGGTGCGTATACCGCAGCCCTTCTGGAGATGGCCACCGGAGTATGGAATCCCTCAGTCATCTGATGACTCTGGTAAGCGCCAATACCCAGCCAACAATTAACTTGGGCACTGATCGGGCACAATGGGATTAAACCATTGTGCCCGATCAGTGCCCAAGTTAATTGTTGGCTGGGTTACTACTCCCACTGTCTTACATGCGGCGACTTCAACACACTTAAGATCGACTGTACGTCTGCGTTTTCCCCTGTTCCCGACTCGCACTATGCCCACAAGTTGTTAGAAATAATCCAGGACAATTTCCTTTTCAAACATGTTGTCCAGCCAACGCGATACCGCCCGATCGCGTATCCTAATATCCTAATATCATGAAAGAGAATGAGAGAATAAGACTTAGCCCTGACCAACGAGGAGGGGATGTTACGAAACCTTGCCCACCTTAAAGAGCCCATGATACCGCGCTTCGCGCGGTCTCGACGACCCCTTTCGGCGCGCTGCGCGCACCGAAAAGGGCTCGCTTGGCCTCCAGGGGAGGGGGAAGGGGGAGGGTGGCCCCCACCGCCCCGTTGGCCACGAGCCTAACATCAGCTTCGATCATATCAACTAACTTGACGGTGCTGGCGAGTTGACGTTTGAGCATCGTGGCGGTCGGCCGCTGGTAGGGCAGCTCGTCCCAGCTCTGGCGCATCATCTCGAACTGGGTGTCGTCCACCAGGTCACGAGACACCTCGGGCCGGTACGGCGGGGTGGTGCCTGCACGCACGCGCTGCAGAATCTCCACCACACCTGGTGTGTGTGTGTGTGTGGGGGGGGGGGATACGATGGAGATCAGAATCGCTAGTCATTCGGTCATTCGGTCAGTAGTCAGGCATCGGAGAGACTGAATTCAGAAGTGGGTCATACGCGGCGGACAGGGTAGATCACGGTGTGAACACCGCACTGGTTTGCGGGCCTTTAATTGTTTTGCAGCTTAAATGCATGGTGGGATCAACAATCGTGTTTGCTCATGCTCAAACTTTCACCTGCAGCACCTAAGGCAATGTAACCGCAATTTTATTATAATTTATTTTGTACTCCAAAATGTTGGTCCCAGCTGTGATCAGCCATCAGCCAGCTGTGATTCATGGTGGCTGCACTCATTCCATTTGGCTGCCGAATTGGTGCAACTGTTCCGTGTCCAAGTAGCCAGCTCAAAGCCGAAGCGTCCGAATTCGCCGAGACTCTTGACTTTCAAAGTCTATCTGTGTTATAACTTATAAGGTAACTTGCAATAATCAAATACATAAATAAACAAATATGCACCGGAAAGTACTAAGCTTACTCGTTTGTTTTAAGGGAGTCATATGACCGTAGGGCATGGTTCTTGTCGCTATTTCCTGTAGTATGATTCCAAAGGAGAAGATATCCCCCGTTGGTGCTCGTGGTTTGTCTTGGTCACGTAAGTATTCCGGGGTGACCCACAGAAGGCGTTCTGAAATGGCCAACATGGCGAGGTCAACTTGGGAGTTGCCTTTCTTTATGAAAGACTCGTCATTTTATGCTTGATGTGTTTGTAAAATAACATTGTAAGTAAAACATATCTTCAAAGACAAAAATTCGTGACCTGTCCTGGTGGATGGAGGCATCTGTGCGTGAACGCTGTTGATGCCGAACCCGGTCAGTTTGACGGTGAACCTGCCGTTCAGGAGACACGCGCCAGACGTGAGGGCACCATGACAGCCGATCTGAAAACATCAGCGACCCACGGTGACCTACGGTGACCCACGGTGACATGGTACACGACGACCCACGGTACACGACGACCCACGGTACATCATACAATGAAGCTCACCAATGGAGCGTACTTACATACAGGTTGTCGTTACACACCGACTTAAAGGAAATAGTTCACCTTCAACATGGGTTTTGAACTGAGATAGCAGTTTTGTAGCCCGTGTTGAAAAACTAATAACTGCACATTATCTGTGCTGAAAAGGCTATCCAGCCGAATATATTTGACTTTTTGTCGAAGGAATGTGGACCATAAATAAAGAATGTCAAGAATGTGGGCCTTAAATACACCTGGGCAGAGACTATACAGTATTCTTACGCGACTACTTCCCAATCTGATTGGCTGAGCCATTCGATTATTTCGTTTGACGTTGCAGAGAGTACGTATATATTTTTGATAAAATTAATAATGTACGTTCTTCTGTCCTGAATTGGCGCGATGTATGCCTATTTTTGACAATATGAAAAGAAGTTGCATTTCACAATATAATTAAATCGTGTTTGAAGAACCAAACAATCCAAGGTAAACTATTTATACGATCCTTTTTTAAACGTTCCCAGAAGTACGTGATTTATGTGTATGCATAGGCGTACCCAAGTGGGGCAAAAAGGGAAATTGCCCCTCCTGAACGTCCATACGTGCCCCCTGGCCAATGTACCCCCTTTGTAATTAGGTCCCGAAGGGCCCTATTTCCAATCTAAAGACCACGCAAAGCGTAGTATTCAGAGCACTTCATTTTTTCCCGAGGTTCTATAGGACAAAGGGCCCCCTCAGGCGGCTCTGGGGTTCCATGGATGCAGAGCAACCAATGCTTTTGGAGCATCAACTGGACCTAACACATTTGGCTAGTGCGGCCAGATACGCAGCCAGACCTTCGACAAGGGAGGCACGGCATTCCATGGCCCCCCTCATTAAAGGCCACCGAAAAATGTCGAAAATAAAAATCCCCCCGGATTTAGGCCACTATATTTTGCAGGGCCCTCAAAAAGTCGCAAAAAGGAACGTCGCCGACCATTTTTAGTGAAAAGTCGGTCCATTGGGGGGCTCATGCACCCTGTGCCCCCTGCTAGTGCCTCAGTGCACGAAATAGGGCCTGCGCCCACGTTGCTCTTACACAATTTCGCCGTACTTCGCCGGCCTGGCAAAATACGTCGATTTTTTTTGGTGAATGTACCTGGGGTCCCCTTAAAAATAATGTTTTTGTGATTTTTTTTTCGAAAAAAAAGTGTTGAAAATATCCCCCTCTAGAAATATAGTGGGCCAAATCCGATGATTTTTTAAGTGGGGTTACCTTGTGCCCCCTGACCGAAATTGTGCCCCCCTGAAGCAAATCCTGGGTACTCCACTGTGTGTATGTGATGCCATTAGGTGTGCTTTATCGAACGGTCGTCGCGTAGAAATGCTGGAGTGTTGGGCTTTGCTTCAAAACACCTAATTTGCCAGTAAAGCGCCGTAGTTGGCGATGAACGAGCGAACGCGAAGGAAATGTATGGTGAACTTAAACTAAATCGGGCAAGTATTTTCTGAGACACAAAAAAGGTGTACACGTGCGCACGTGGAGAAGCACCCAACCCTGACATGTGAAAAAGTGGTGGCTGAGAGGTCCCTAATCACACACCAAATTTGAACACAATCGGCTCAGCCGCTCCTGAGATATAAAATGGGGTGTGCACGTGCAGAGCCACCCCACCCCTGACTTGTGAAAAGGCGTCGACTGAGAGTTCCTTATCCACTCACCAAATTCGAACACAATCGTTTCAGCCTTCTTGAGATAAATGATAGGGGTGTGCACGTGCGCGACGTGCAGGGCACCCTACGCTTGACTTTGTGGAAACGCGGCGGCTGAGGGTCCCTAACCACACAAACCCAAATGGAACACAATGGTTTCGTTTCTGAGAAATAATAATAGGGGTGTGCACGTGCGCAGCCCCGTTGCACAGGCATCCCACCCCGATAGTGTAAAAGCGCGCGGCTGAGTGGGTTCCTGAGCCACATACAAATTTGAACACATCCAGCCAGCGTTTGCGGAGTTTTTGCGACAAAGAACTTTCAACATCCCTCACAGTGGCAGCGGCCGCCACGCGCAGTGGCAGTCACCCACATGAGTCGGCACTGGTAAAAAACAGGATTTATTGGATGGGGCTGCTCAGCAAAGAAGGCCGCTTGTCAATCAGACGTGCGGTTGCAAAGATATGAGCTTCTCAAAAGCGTCGCCTCTGGTTGGGTTGGGCCGCTCATAATCATATTTTTATCATATACCACGTGAAGACGAGCGAGTGCTTCGCGCTCGCTCGCAATGAAGTCACCCCCTCCCCTCCAATAACAAAGGAACTGCATACCAAGCTAGTCTAGTGGCTCGTCATGATCGCGTTTCGCTCACGTCCGAGTGGTGGAGATAGTCCAGTCCGTTGACTATGTCGAGGACTATGGCTCGCCGGAGTGACAAGTCGAGCTTGAGCGGGCTGTGACGCAGGAAGTGGCCCAGGCTGCCCTTGGAGCAGTAGTCGGTGACGATGTAGACCCGGCCAGCGTGCTGAAGAGCGCCGTGCAGAACTAGCAGGTTGTCGTGGACACTTTCGCGCATCTGGCAGTAACACATAGCACAAATATACCGTGTGTGTCAGCTGGTGTGTTCTGGATGTAAAATGGAAATGATGAATTTTGTTTCGATGAAAGAGGAGTGAACAGCTCATCGATGTTAAAGGGAATGAGCCTACTACTCTTTTGGAATGTCAAATATATTTTGCTTACGGTAAGAAGCTATTGGTTTAATTATTTGATACGATAATCACGATAATTCGTGATGGTAGCTTAGCTTCGTGTATGTGTTATAAGTATTCTTATAAAACTTCGTGACTACTGATTAAACTGACTAAACTAAACGACATTTGGGTATCTGAAGGCGAAACATTTTTGCCCTCCCCAAACTAAGCGGGTGGATCAGCCCATGCTTTCCTGCACACCACTAACACACTGCAGGATTTCAGCTTTTAACACATCACCGAGCAGACGTATGTTACGTATGCATGCACCTGTTTGAACTCGAGCAGCATCTCCTTAGTGGCGAGCAGCTTGTTGACTTTGATGTGCTGCAGGAACACGGTGCTGCCTCGCAGGAGGGCCCGCGATGGCAGGGTGGCAGTCTGCTCCTCCCAGACGGCAGAATGCTCGTCACTGGGCGGCTCGTTCTCCATCTGCCAGAACACATCAGATAATGCGGTAACATGAGCTTGCCTCCAAGTGAAAAATGGCGTTGCCCAACTTCCATGCCTGAGAATATCTACTTGTCTATCCACAAATGGAAATTGAAGCACTTCTCATTCGTTCCATGATTTGTCGTACAATATTGTTTGTTTGTACTTATGTATATATATATATATATATATATATATATATATATATAGCATTTAACGACACTCAAGTTTGGTGATGCTATGAAATACTCGTTAGAGAATGCAAAGGACTCTAAGAGCGCTTTTAGCAGAATTACACATGGGTTGAATCAATCCAGCTATGCATTGTCCTGCGCAGTGCAGACTCTACAAAAATGCTGTCAACCAGTTTTTTGTCAACATATATCTATACACACTATGTGATGGGTTACGGCTTATTGGAGAGAAAAAAAGTTAGGAGTTAACATTTTTACCGTGGACTCGTTATCCTCAGGGCAGGTGGCTAACTGTGACAGATGAATTTGCCAGCTGTTCCGCAGTTCCGTTCGCTTACTTCGCAGTCTGACCAGAATGAAGAGGCTGAAAGTTAACAACAGTCGTGACGATACATGTCACTCATTGACAGACATGACTGACATATATGTATGTAACTGTAATGATATGCATGCACACTACTTAGTCCATGTCTGCATGTCATACAGATGCTAGTCGACACTGGAGCGAAATCAGAACAGTTAGCTATTCATGTAGGGGAAATGTTCCTATTAGCGACCTCTCCCCATTTGCGACCTCCCACCATACACAGAAATTGACACCCGGACCATACAACTTAAGAAAAATGCAATGACTAAATCGGCCACTGCTGGCGTCTTCCCAGTGTTCAGCCGTGTTTCTACTGGTGTACTTGATACTGGTAGTCGCACTGCACGTGTGCTGAAGAAAACACGTGTTGTTTCTTACGCCGTTTAACAAACGTTAATATGTGCGTTTGTTAGCCTACTGCAGTACTTCTTGAAAAATCAAGTTTGTTGTGTTCTGAAAATTTTTTCAGTATATTAAAGGTTTATTTTGTGTACGTATTTCCAGTTGAGGATAGGGTTGTGTCTGGTATTATTTTTTAGTGAAATTGTTCGATCTTGGACCTTAACAATTATCCCTTTTGCGCCCGTAGGTTACTTCAGAGGTCACCCGCTGATCAATTAAGCTTAAAATTGGACTCTATATGGCTTCCTTCGATTACGCCGACAAGCTGGTTTTTGAATTTTTGATCTGCCCCAAATAGGAGTGAAATTGCAGAAACGGAAACTTTATAAGGCAATATGCATACATATTGCTAAAGCTGGGATCCTATATCAACCCGGTCGCAAACTGGGAACAGTTCCTTATTTGCGTTTTTTTGCAAGGGCTTGCATTATCGCAATTTGCGATTATATATATACGAATGTGTGAATAAAGTAAGACCATATATGGCTAGCAAAATGCTCACACTTCCCTTAAAACAAGTTCCCACGGTCGTAACATCGACAGCATAATCACCAACGCGCTTCAACCTAAGAGGGTCGCTAATCGGAACATTTCCCCTACATATGAGGTGAATGATGTCTAAAATTACTATTGTATCATTAACAATAATATTTAAATTTAAAACAACATCACAGAATAAACTTCTTTCTCAAATAATTGCTTCGATACTCATTACTCAAATTGACTTGCCTACGATGTAATATCAGAACATAATTATCTTTTAATTCCAAAGTTTGTAAGACAAACAAACCGACTCGCCCCCGCTGAACAGCCGGCACACAACTGAAGAAAGACGCACAACTGAAGAACAACTGAAGAAAGACGCACAACTGAAGAAAGACGCACAACTGAAGAAAGACGCACAACTGAAGAAAGACGCACAGCTGAAGAAAGACGCACAACTGAAGAAAGACGCACAACTGAAGCTGACTCACGCCACACTGAGCGCTACCAGGCCGAGCAGAGCGACAATACTGCCGATGAGCAGCGGGCCGGTGGCCTCCAGTGGCCTGCACGGGCCCTGATCGCCGCGGAAGCCGCACTCGGGCACGGCGGGTGGCGCCCGGCCGCCGCCCGGCCACCAGGCCTCGCGCACCTCAATCAGCACCCTGCTGGCGCCGAACCAGCGGGACACCTCCTGCAGAGCAAACAGGCAGACACATGTACAGTGTAGTGTAAATGTTCTGTCCACTTCATTGACACCACCCGATGACGATGCGCCCGGCGATTTCATCCTTCGTGAAAACGGCTAGGCGCAGTCCTTTCAGTGCAATATTCGAATACACTTTCCGTTTCTCTGGGGCGGTGTTTGTTTTCGTCTTTCGGAAACTAGCGTAGCAAGTATTCTTACAAACTTTGGTTAAGCGCACCCGTTTAGTTCAATGCCAACATTGTCCATCGGTGCTGCCTGTCGGTGCTACACGCAGTGCAATTTAATGAAACTATTTATGCCCTCGCCCCTGATACCGGGGCGAGGGCTATAGTAATTGCATTAGATTCCACTGCGTGCAGCACCGACAGACAGAGACAGAGACGGAGGTGGTATCAATAAAGTGGACAGAACATTTGCACTACACTGTACGTCAGTCGAAAGGTGAGCCAGCGATCCAGCCCCTGGCTGAAAGGGTCTGGAATATGCGTCAACTCATAACTGAGAATAATCGAGTGAAAGGAAGGCTTTATATTAATCTAATAATTCATGTTTTGAAACTTATTTTAAACTAAAAAACGAATAATTACCCGACGTTTCGCGTTTATTGCTTATTCACTGGGCAAAGGCAGGATCCAGAATCTAATAAAGAATCTAAAAAAGAGCATAATAATTTAAAACATGAATTATTATATTAATATAATATTTTATATTTTATGGCTTCCTTTCACTCGATTAACATTTGTCACATAAATATTCTTCACAACTGAGAGACGTATCAGCCGACCACTTTTTGTTTGAGGAATGTGTGGGGTGTTAAGGATTTTTCGCGAATGCATGCGAATCGTGTGCTAATTTAGGGATTTTAATTCCGGGATCGGGATCCTGGGATTCCGGGATTGGATCTGTCTCGAATCACGGGATCAAGTTGGTCGGTATCCCGAAATCACGATTTACCGAAACTCGATTTTTTTGGTCCCAAAAACTGGCGTCACTGTACAAATGCGGAAGCAGAGACATGCCAGTGATTTGTATGTAGAAGTCTCCTAGGCTACTAATAATTATGCCATTTATTTTATGCACATAGCAGGCACATATTCGCACAGACAGTCACATGGTCATGCAATACTGCATACACTAGTTGACACCACTTGCACTGCCGGTCGACAACATATCTCGGCCAACACTGTCTCATGCAGCAAATGTCAGATATTGAACCTCGTAAGCAGGCATATTTCAGCGCCTTTGGCGCGGAAACTGGTCTGCCTTGCTTACGACACCATTCCGCGCCTTCGGCGCGGAGGGGGCGCCCTGCATGGAGGACACAGGGGGAGGGGGTGGCCGCCCCTCGCTGCCCCTGTCTTGTTTTCTGGCAAGTATTACATTGCAATTGTATGTTACTTTTACTTAATTTCCGGGCTCTGGCAACCCTGAGAGATCGACACTCTAAATCACGATATATCATCATCATCATTAAATTTCTTTGAAATCCTTGAAAAATGTCAAATCAAATCCGCCGCCACTGGCAGTGTAAGCGTTAGGGCAACGTTTCTTGTAGTGAAAGCCTTTCTGGAGCCTACTGATGATTTTGTGATTCCATACTGATCTTGGAGCCTTAGGAATATCTAACAAACTAGACTGAATCTGGATAAATGAAGCATATGGCTTAATTAAGAAAAATATGTTCTATAGACCAGTGTCAACAACTCAACATGACCGATGTGAGCAGGCACACTTCCTTTAATCTGCCGAATGTTTCGCGTTTTTTATTATGGGAAAATCGTTCAGATAAATGTTCCATATGTGCAATGTGCAATGTGCATTGTAGAATACCTGTATGTTGGAAATTCATGGGAAAGCATTAATTTGTATCAAATTAATTTGATAACATTAACTAGGCCGTCGTCCGGGGCAAAGCAGCTGATTAAAATACACTTTTTTACAAATGCTTGTTGATTGTTCATACAAGTTTGGTACATATTTGCAAAAGATAGAGTGCAGGAAACGTATTGCATATTTTCATGATCAATAGCAATGCATAGGGACTAGAGAGGCTTGTATTTAAACTCGGACAAATAATTCGTTTTTGAGTTCTTGTGAGTACCGATCGTTTTAAGCGTGTCAACTTTTACTTGAAATATCATTTGGTGGGAATGTTTATATGCAAAATTTGATCAATTTACAATGCGTTTTGGTCTCGTCTGTCGATTTCAGTAATAACTTTTCTTGTGGATGTCATTATTTCCCTTTAATCGAGTGATACATCAGGTATTAAACCTTTCAGTACGCGTTTTGTTCTAAATAGGTCAGGAAAATTGGCAATGAGCAGATCTGTACGAATATGGATTCGGCTTTGACACGCAACGTCCAAACACGAACGGCGCAGGAGGACGCAAGCATTCGATCGGGTATGGGTATCTCAGTTTTGATATGATTCTCGCGATACCTAAATAAATATTAGCATTTGCGTAAACATTTTGTCGGCACAGGTTCAGGATCTTTTTTGCGCGATGTAGAGCAAAATAATTAATTACATCTATCAAACGAAAAGTTTTTGTCATTGCTATAATTATAATTGATAACCTTATCCTCATAATGCCGAAAAATATTAAAAAACAAACAAAGTCAAATTAATGAGAGCTTTCGGCTTGCGCCTTCGTCAGCAATAAATGTATTTTTTCCCGTTAGCAAAAAACACATAAATATTCAAATATTCGGCAACCTGCATTCGGCACACATGCACTTCCATGAGGGTGGAAAAAATCAAAACAGGCTGCACACAACAACATTTTTTTTATATACCCCGACTCGACCAACTGTTGTTGTTGTGTGCAGCCTATTTTGATTTTTACCACCCTCATGGAAGTGCATGTGTGCCGAATGCAGGTTGCCGAATATTTGAATATTTATGTGTTTTTTGCTAACGAGAAAAAAATACATTTATGGCTGACGAAGGCGCAAGCCGAAAGCTCTCATCTTTTAAATATTTTTTTTCGGCATTATGAGGATAAGATTATCAATTATAATTATAGCAATGTCTTACATTTCCCTCAAAACAGTGTTGAAACAATTACAAGAAAAGTTTTTGTATTCGATGGTAGTTTTTGCCATGATGAATGAGAATATATACACAGGAATGATCAATAACATGGCAGTAATATATATTAATGGAAAAGTCGAGAAAAAAGGATAAGCTTTCGCTGTTACAGCATCGTCAGATTCAAACATTTTTTACATTTGAGAAAGTTAAATAAACAGACTTACACGCGCTTCTTTGGTCTAATATAATTTCCTAAGCAAAAGGGTCACGTTCTAAAACTGATAAATAAACAATCTCACATGAAACATTAAAAGACTTAAGTTTGGGTAAATAAGGCAGTAACAACATACATCAGTTAACAGCATAGTTCTGCTATATGCATGATGAGCGGCACATCACATACATACATCTATCACTACAAGACACTAAAAATATGAAACATTCAGGACACAAATACACATTCCGATATCACGCGTTTCGACACAAGTCGTCGTCAGTATCGGTAAATATATACACAGATTCAATATACGACAAGGAATGCATAGCAGTTTCAGTCGTCTCGATTTCCCATGAAAATATCAATGTGACACATTCGATAAAGTACTTTGTGTTCTGTTATATTATATTCTTTTTTTTCTAGAATACTTGTTAATAAATACTATTGATAACAAAATATAATGACTATCCTTACTAACTGCTTTTCTTTATCTAATACTTTGATTGCTGCAGCTGATTGCCTTCATTAGACCATATTCCCTTTATATGATAGTTTCGTTCATAGCAATATATGCTGCTTCGGTGGTTTTCTATTTCTCTCTATTTTTGCAGGAGGCCAGAATCCGCGGACACCGCGCCAATTGTGGGAATGGTTGGTTTCTCTGCATGGACTATTACAAACGCGCTGTGGATCCATTTGTTTCGAATGTCCCTTTTTAATGTTCCTTAAATCATTAATACCTCCCAGTTTCACCTAACATATGCTTTATTACAGACCGCATGGTAACTTATAAAGACACTGCTTGTCTTCAGACTTTTCTGTTTTTTTTTCGTTAACAATCACCCCGACTTTTTCCCAACATGTAAATGCTACATTTAAAGCCGTTTGTTTCGAGCTGGCTAGCAATCGTTTTCGGCTGGTCTCGAAATCGGTATGTTCAAGTAATGTTCGTCTTTTTTCTTTGCTTTCCCTAGTTAGACTTGTTTCGTATGTTTTAAAGCTTTTTGTTTTAATTGAGGCAGAAATCCCTTTCGGCGATATTTCAAGTTTTGTAAAGGATGAAATTTAATTGCCTCAAATTCTTCATCCGAGGCAACTCTTTTACTACAAATGCGAAACGCTCTAAAGAAAAATCCTAATAACTACTACCCCGTTTTGACTCTTTCACTTGACCGAGTAGACATGCACATAGCATATCCTTTTCGTCGTTTTCGATAGACTTTTGGAATTTTACCTGGTTCATGATGTATGGAAATTTCGGTGTCAAGGAAAGCAATGGTCCTAGTTTTTTCTTTTCGAGTAAGTAAATTGAATTTTGGAACAACTGAGGTTCAGCGTCGTGGAGTTTTTTTCTTCTAAGTTCATGCTTTTGTTGTTACTAAGGACAAGAATGTCATTCAATCATACACGAGCCCAGATTACATCCCTTCCCATGATCCCCTGATAGTGGTGCTTTTCTAACATTCCATGAAAAACCATCAGCAACAGGCTCAATGGGGACCCCATCGGCCAAGTTCCGCTGTGCTGAAAATATTTCATCAGAGTTGAATTAAATCCCCCAAATTCACTTGCAATAGATAATAATTTAAATAATCTGCTTTCGGCAAAGCAGCTGGTCGGCATCGATATTGTCCACTACAGTTTTGATGGCTTTTAGTGCACCTTCTACTGAGACATTGGTAAATAAGGATTTAACATCAAAACTAGCCAAGCACTTATCTGTAAAGTCCACGTCTTTGATTCTATCCATGAGGTCGTTCGTGTTCCGAAGATGGGAGTCGTTGATGGCACAACAAGAGAACTTGAACAGCGGGTCTTCGCAGCACTTCAGCAAGTCGATGTGGGGCAGCTGCCAATCTCCCTGACGTAATGGGCGATAGGGATGTTCCGTCTTATTGGTTAGCTTTAGAAGGCCGCGGCTATTCGTGGAGCAGTCGTGCCTCTTCTAGAGGTGAACTAAATTGTTTTTCCTTTTTCTGAGTTTTCAAGAGTTTTCTGTGGCTCTTGGTTGAAATTTCTTGCTGAGTTTTTCTCTGAATCCGGAGGCTTTCTTCTCATAGGTATCAGAATCTTGGAGGCAAGCTCCTTCATTTTGCTTACGTATCATCATTGTCTATAATACCGGAACATCCGCCTCCCTGTATCAAAGCCTGAAGTGATAACACCCTGGATGAAGATCATTGATAAGTTTGCAGAAGCTTCATATAGGTTTCATATGATGTGCTGCAAAAGCTCTAGCCGATAAAAAAGGGGGAACCCGATAGAATTGGCCTAAAAGATATATGAAACTTTTGGCAACTTTATCCAATGATTCTATCGTGATTATCCACTCAGGCTGATAAGGAGGCGGAGTTTGTTATTATAGACAATGATGAATACGTAAGCAAAATGAAAGAGCTGTCCAAGATTCTGATACCTATGAGAAAGAAAGCTCTCGGGATTCATAGAAAAACTCAGCAAGAAATCAAACCAAGAGGCAAGCAAAACTCTTGAAAAATCAGCCAAAAGAAAACATTAGTTCACCATGCTAGAAGAGGCACGATGCTCCACGCCACGCGCCTTCCCAAAGCTACATAAGAGAACATCTCCTATGCGCCATTACGTCAGGGATTGGCAGTGCCCCACATCGACTTGCGAAGGTGCTGCGGCAAGCCGCTGGTCACGTTCTCTGGTGCCATCAACGACTCCATTTTTCGGAAACACGAACGACCTATGGATAGTCATATATATACGTGGATTTACAGAATTATTGTTCTTGGCTAGTTTGATGTTAAAATCTTATTATCCAATGTCTCAGTATAGAAGGTGCACTAAAAGCCATCAAAACGTAGTGGAACAACAGTATCGATGCGACAGTCTGCCTTTGCCGAAAGCAGATTATTTAAAAATTATTAACTATGTGCATGAACTTTGGGGATTTAAATCAACTCTGATGAATACTTTCAGCACAGCGACTTGCGATGGGGTCCCATTGAGCCTGTTGCTGCATTTTGTTCATGGAATGGTTAGAAAAGCAACTATCAGGGGATAATGGGAACAGGGATGTAATCTGGGCTCGTTATGTTGATGACATTCTTGTCGTAGTACCAAAAAGCATGAACTTAGAAGAAAACTCACGCTGAACTCAGTTGATTCCAAAATTCTAATTTACTCTCGAGAAAGAAAAACTAAGGGACCATTGCTTCCTTGACACCGAATCATACATCATGCCAGGTAAAATTTCAGAAGTCAGTCGAAAACCGACGAACAAGGAAGCTATGTGCATTTTACTCGGGTTCACAGTGAAGAGAGGTAAAACGGGGAGTAGTTATAGGATTTTTTCTCGAGCGTTCTTTCGCATTTTGTAGTAAAGAGTTCCTCGATGAGAGTTGAGCATATAATTTCATCTTTTACAAAACTGAAATATCTCGAAGGGATTTCTGCTCACTCTAAAACAAAAGCTTTAAACATACGAAACAAGGTCTATAGCTAGGGAAAGAGCAAAGAGAAAAGACGAACGATCTTACGATAACCGATTTCGAGACGCAGCGAACGATTGCTAAGCCAGCTCAAACACGGGCTTTAAAGTAGTCATTACATTGTGGAAAAAGGTGGGTGATATGTTAACGAAAAGAAGAACAGAAAGTCCCTGAAGACAAGAGTGTCGTTCGTGATCAAGTACCATGCGGGTCTTGTATAAAGCATATGTTAGGTGAAATGGGGAGGGGTATTGAACTAGATTTAGGAACATAAAAGGGAAGTTCGAAACAACATGGAAACAAGCGCGTTTTGTAGTCCCATGCAGAGAAAACAACCATTTGCCAATTGGGGTGGTGCCGGATTTCTGGCCTCCTTGAAAAATAGAGAAAATAGGAAAGCCACCGAAGCAGCGCATATATTGCTATGCAACGAAACTATATATAAGGGTTGGGTCTATGAAGTGGACAACATCCAGCTGCAGATTCGGTATTAGATAAGAAAGCAAGTTAGTAAAGGGATGTATCTATATTTTGTATGCATGTATTTTATTGACTTTTCCTAGACGATTTGTCCAAGGCGTGCTTTATGGAATGTGGTCACAGATTATTTTCATGGGAAATCGAGAACGAGAAACTGCTATGCTTCTTGATGCGTCATATTTTGCAATCTGTGTATGATTTACTCGATACTGACGAGATACATTTGTTCGAAAGCGTAATATCGGAATTGTATTGTTCTAGAAAATGTTTCAAACTTGGTCTCAACTGTAATATAAGCATGTTGTTCCCTTCAAAGACATCTTGAACGTATTATAGTGTATTATCTTAGCAATTCTGGTAATGTATGTAATTTAGAATGTGAAGGTATGTATGTACATACCCAAAATTGAATTTAGCTAAAGGTTATTTTGGTGACCAGAGTTAAGGTCGTGTTCCAAATTGAGGCGATGCAATAAAAACACAGTGGTAACATTAGCAAGTCTCTTTTTTAAAGAGCTATTTGCAAAAAAGTAGCTAAGCAGATCTAAGCAGACCTACGTTGACCAAAAATCGAAGCAGACCTCCGTTGAAATTGCATAGGTCATTGAGCAGCAAATGCACCTGGATCTTCAATAATCAACTATAATATTATTATTCTGAAATATTTGACCAGAGCAGTGACTATCATGGATCGGGTGCACCCATGGGCACTTACTAAATTCTTCCGATTGTTTGGTTTTGGTATACATTTTTTACTTTTCCATAGGTACTGGGTGGGCATGGGGTATGGACAATTTTGGGATAATGACGCTAAGCGATATTTTTTACTTAACAAGAAGATGTTTTACCAGGTGAATATATTTTTTAAATGACGTAGGACACATGAACAATAAACTTTGGCAATTATATGACAACAATAAATCGTGGTAAGTAGTAGGGCAGTATTTTTTTTCAATTATACCTGATCCTAAGTCTGATCCAATATGATAATGTTGACCACAAAGTGTTCGATAAGTCCAAATCAACAGCAACACACAGGTGTCTGATATTATTTCTCGTTAATGGTATGTAGTCAACATGCTAGGGTAATGGTTGTTATTTTTTTTAAATAATGATCTGCCTTATCTGAATGGGCCCAATGGGCAATTGGGGGTATGCATTCATATTATGAATTGATGGGTCTGGTCTGGTTCTTTGCGCTTGGTGTTCATGGGCTTCGCTGGGCTTGGTTTGGGTTTGAGCACCATGATAAGGTGGTTTGGTCCAGAGCTAATGCATATTTTCAAAAAAAAAAACATTTCAATATTTTCCATTGACTTGTAACGGGGACGACACATAATTGACCTTTTATATGGTCACTAGATAAAAACAAACTGAGAATCTATTGCCGACCGATAGTGACCGAACCAGCCGCTGCGAGTACTCCACATCTGCAGCGGGAGTCTTCCTCGGCGGAGAGAAAATCCATACTCCATCCAACGAGCATTTCCAGCCTCGTCCGCAGTCTAAATCGGGAACATGGTACTCGGCAATCGAGAGAGGGCCACCGGGATCCTCAAGACGCAGTCACGTACCGTGCCAGGGACAGCTGAAACGACGAACACAGTCAAGTCTCAGTATCACACGACAACTGTCACAATCTAACGACAAACTGTCACAATCTAACGACAAACAGTCAGCATCACACGCTTACCCAGCGCCTGACTGAGTTCCTCATCTGAACACCGTTAACCGAGGGGGGAATATTGCCCCTCGTTTTCTCTCGTTCTCGTTTTTTTGCCCGTCGTTTTCGAACCAACAACCGCAGCGAGGCGGACAAGTCAGGCCGTTCAAATGCTTACATTAACCCGGCATTTGGCTTGGGGGGGGGGAAAAACGCCCCCCCCACCATATCTTCCGAACCAATTATCGCAGAGGACGCACAAGACGGGCCATGGAAAGCTCTCAACGAGATCACTCTAAATGCGTACTCGAAATTTGATAAATAAGGTCATATTCACGTACAGTAGTCATTAGGTCAATGGTAGTTATTTTAGTTTTTTGGCCATAATTTCCATCCAAAGCCGTATATTGAGAAGAAAATCGCACAAAGTGCCTTCACTGTACTGGGTGCATCTTCGTAAAGCAAAAGTGAAAAATGTTAGCAAGGTCACGGTCAGGTCAGTCAAATAGGTCACCTAATTCAAGAGATCATGCGCACATGTTGTATGGTTATCTTACAGCAAATAACTCGATTATAGCAGCCATTTTTAGATCTGACCCGATATAAGGTCAAGGTCAGGTCATAAGAGGTCAAATTTAAAAATAAAAAAGTCAAATTTACCAGTCACGTACAGTGCCAGGGACAGCTGCAACGACGGACAAACTGTCAGTATCACACGACAAACTGTCAGTATCACACGACAGACAGTCAGTATCACACGATAGACAGTCAGTATCACACGACAAACAGTCAGTATCACACGACAAACAGTCAGTATCACAGGACAAACATTCAGTATCACACGACAAACTGTCACAATCTAACGACAAACTGTCACAATCTAACGACAAACTGTCACAATCTAACGACAAACAGTCAGCATCACACGCTTAACCAGCGCCTGACCGAGTTCCTCATCTGAACACCGTTGACCGAGGGGGGGATATTGCCCCTCGTTTTCTCTCGTTCTCGTTTTTTTGCCCGTCGTTTTCGAACCGACAACCGCAGCGAGGCGGAAAAGTCAGCGTTCAAATGCTTACATTAAGACGCATCTAAAGCATACTATAAATTTTTGAGTTGATGTTACATCAGTTCAAGGTCGGGTCAAACGTCAAAATCAAGTTATTTTAGCTCATGGATATTTTTCCTCTCCAGAGCCTTTGATTGCGACCATGATCACCAAAAGTGCTCCTAAATGTAAAATACACATCCAAATTGAGCATTTTTTGTTATCAAGGTTAAGTTCAAGGAAGGGTCACAAAAGGTCACTATCCAAAAAACATTTTTACAAGTCGTACGAGACATGTTTGATGGGGTGTTGATACAAAGAGAATCCAGGAAAAATATGAGGGGTTTGCGTCTAAACAACCTTCTACACGGCGCGGATTTAAACAGACAATCAATGTTTCAATGACCATTGAATAGTATTATCGCCTAAATCGGTAATTTAGTTATTGATATGTTTAATAAATCTACTTATACTTTTATACCAAACATTTCGCAAATTTCAGATTATTTTCAGCGCATTAATCCTTGGTGACAAAAGCTATCACAATAATTAACAATTAAGTGATTTAATTTGTCGCATCATGTGTTGAGTGATTAAACTGAGCTGTATAATAGCATAGCTCTGTTACAGAAGGAACTGAGCTGTATAATAATATAGCTCCGCTACAGAAGGAACTGAGCTGTATAATAATATAGCTCCGTTACAAAGAACTGAGCTGTATTAATAATAAAGCTCCTGCTACTGAAGGAACTGAGCTGTATAATAACAAAGCTCCGCTACAGAAGGAACTGAGCTGTATAATAACATAGCTCCGTTACTGAAGGAACTGAGCTGTATAATAATAAAGCTCTGCTACTGAAGGAACTGAGCTGTATAATAATATAGCTCCTCTACAGAAGGAACTGAGCTGTATAATAACATAACTCCTCTACAGAAGGAACTGAGCTGTATAATAATATAGCTCCGCTACAGAAGGAACTGAGCTGTATAATAACATAGCTCCGTTTTATAGAAGAACTGAGCTGTATAATAACAAAGCTCCGCTACAGAACTGAGCTGTATAATAACATAGCTCGTACTGAAGAACTGAGCTGTATGATAATAAAGCCTTGCACTGAAGGAAACGAGCTGTATAATAATATAGCTCCTCTACGAAGAACTGAGCTGGTATAATAACTAAAATCCCTACTACAGAAGGAACTGAGCTGTATAATAATATAGCTCGCTACAGAAGAACTGAGCCTGTATAATAACATAAGCTCCGCTACAGAAGGAACTGAGCTGCTATTAATTAACATAGCTTCCGCTACTGAAGGAACTGAGCTGTATAATTTCATATCCGCTACAAGAAGGAACTGAGCTGTATAATAACATAGCTCCTCTACAGAAGAAACTGAGCTGCTATATTAATATAGCTCCGCTACAGAAGGAACTGAGCTTATAATATTATAGCTCCGCTACAGAGGAACTGAGCTGTTATAATAATAAAGCTCGTACAAGAAGAACTGAAGCTGTATAATAACATAGCTCCGCTACAAAGTAACTGAGCTGTATAATAACATTAGCTCCGTTACAGAAGGAACTGAGCTGTATAATAATATAGCCTGCTACTGAAGGAACTGAGCCTGTATAAATATATAGCATCCGCGACAGAGGAACTGAGCTGTATAATAACATAGCTCGTTACAGAAGACCTGCCCCCGAGCTGTATATTAACATAGCTCCGTACAGAAAGAACTGAGCTGTATAAAATAAAGCTCTGATTACTGAAGGAACTGCAGCTGATATAATAAATAGCTCGCTACAGAAGGAACTTAAGCTGTATGATAACATAGCTCCACTACAGAAGGAACTGATCTGTATAATAACATAGCTCGCCACATAAGTAACTGAGCGTGTATATAACATAGCTTCCTCGTTTACAGAAGGAACTGAGCTGTATAATAATAAAGCTCTGCTACTGAAGGAACTGAGCTGTATAATAATATAGCTCCGCTACAGAAGTTACTGAGCTGTATAATAATATAGCTCCGGTACAGAAGAAACTGAGCTGTATAATAGCATAGCTCGGCTACAGAAGGAACTGAGCTGTACAATAATATAGCTCCGCTAGAAAATGAACTGAGCTGTATAATAATATAGCTCCGCTAGAGAAGGAACTTAGCCGTAATTTAACTGAGATATAACAATAAATATTATTAAATACAAAATAACAAAAACTTTCGATTCCATAACTAAGTTTCATATTTTTACCGTATGCAGATGAAAAGATTCATTTTAAGATATTTTCATTTACGCATTTTTCTGCTCACTAAAAGCTTACCTCAATGGCACCACTAATCAGTGATCGGTGATCACTAACATTTTACACCACCACCACAGCTGATCACTAACAGTTTACATTATCTCTGCACTCTCAAGCTAACCAGAGGTACTCACCATCACCAGGGCGTACAGCAGGTGGCTCATCATGGTGTCAGAGTAAATCACGTGTGTACTCGACGGCAGCAGGAGGGCTTGTGTCCCTGCGGCTGCCTGCGACGCTCTTATCCTCTGCGGTGAGCCGTCCTCCCCCCTCCTTCACTGCCCTCCTTCCCTCGGTCAGCGAACCCAGTGGTGGCATGTGAACGGCTTGTCTCGAAAACACCACGTGATGGTACAGTAGAGATAGCTGGGGAGGCGACTAGCGCATACACAACTCGGCTCTGTTTGTTAGACTGTACTGGCAGGGGCGGTAGATGGAACCAGCTCGACGATTTTCCGGCCTACAGCCCATAACCATTGCGCAGCAAAGCCTTGATCTATGCTCACTTACTGAGGTGCCTATATTTGTTAAAGCATCCCAATTCGCATCAAAATCCCTGTTTTAAAATATTGTTCAGTTTATGAAATTATGTACCCGCAAACTACCCACTAAATCCAAATGATCGCTTGTATACCCACTACTACCCACGTGGGTAGTAACTACCCGCACCTGGTGGGTAGGTGGGTAGAAAAGTGGCAACTCTAGTAGGTACCCTCCATCACGGATAAATATAAATACAATAGCAGTCAGTATTCCCGCGCTGAAAAACAGCGAAAAAACTATGTCTGTCCACGGCTGAACTTACATGCCATTCTGTATAGGTAATTTCCATAATGGCCTTAGCTTAGCTGACTGGGGTAATGTTTATGTGCGACTTTTGGTTGGGGCCACTCAAAGCAATTGTATCACCCCTGTAAATCTGTACTCCCTTCTTTCGAAAAGTATTCCATCCAAAGTATTACAGTAATATTTTGTGTTTCTTTTTCACCAAAGCAATATAGTCAAAGATAACTACTCGCCCATGCACACAGAAGCCGAACGCTGATTGGCGCGTATTTATGTGAATCTTCTGACACGGGCGGCCAATGAGGGCTCGCCAGCGGTACTATTTTTTCCGAGTAGAGAAACATTTCCGTCTGTTGGAGGATTTTCTCATATTTGTAATATATATTTTTATAACTTTATTGGCATATTGTTTAACTGATACATATTAACATGGTTTTCAATGGTCTCACTTCAATTTTAAATATATTTCCTTGCAATGCAGCATTCTTCCCCTACAATTATACACACTCAATAGTAACATTCAAACCAACCGTGTAAACTTTACAAGTCGGCCTACAATCGTAACCAATCTTGTTTCCAGCTTCACGTGTGTCTTGAAATAGCATGACTTTTAGCTACTACTATCAAACATTAGTGGTTGCCCGTTGTTATTTATGATTGACGCTAAATGTGGGCTGCTGTTTTATTCAACAGCCCAACAGCTGGTGTTGTTTTATTTTTGATTCGCTGAGGTAATTATTCAGCGAATGCCTTCAGCGCCATAGCATAACAGATCACCGGTGACGGTGACTTTGCAACAGTGCTTGTCAAGGATCGGGTGCACCTATGCACTATGGGTCAGATGGGCTCCAAAACTGTTCATAGAGCGAAAATCCAAATAGGTCCTACACTTCTCAAGTTTTGCGTAAAATAATAGAAANTATACAAATTGACACATTTGTGATATTGTTTTTTTACGATGGCGCCCCCTGGTCGATGGCGCCCCCCAACGGCAACGTGTCCGTACCATTTTTTGGGACGTGGTTGCGCCCCTGGTCACAGGCCACAGTTGTATGGCCATTTATTCAACTGGCCACAGTTGTGTCGGACGGGCCACCGCGTCAGCGACGGCCTGATTGTGGACCAGTTCGGCGGCCTGCTCTGCTGGCCAACCGGGAACGCTCGGACCGAGTGAAGGTAGGCCGACTTCCGTGGCTGGTGTGCTAGGTTTCTGGTGTCTCAGGTAGATATGTTGTGTATGACTATCCATTTCGGTGTGGTTCCTTTAGACTGGGCTTGGGATGTTCAACACTGGATTAGCATGGCCAGGAAAAATCAGTCATCAAGATTAAACCATTTTAAATAATAAATATATTAGCATTTCTGTTGCGCTCTCCATGTATTGTTACGTACGCGCAGTTGAATTGAAATGATGCTGCTCACAGTGCAACCTAAACATCCACGTTACATTCCAATTATCAGTTGATGTATAGCAACAAGTCATTTTGAAAGGAATAAATACAACTTCCCGCGATGCAAGGCACACTGGATCTGGATATAACCATAACAATGTTAATACTGAATCAACACCGTTAGGTATGACTAATGAGCCACGGATGTGTCAACACCTGGAGAATGCGCCCCTCCACAACCGTGCACCTCACATCTCAACCAGGAACAAGAGAATAACAGGGATCGGCGACTCACAGTAGTTTGTATGGAGAGAAGGCGACCGGTTTACTGTGAAAATTTGCATCATTTAGGGGGAATTTGCCCGTGACATCGTTCCAGCCTGACATTAACTTTCAGGAGAGTCAGCAATCTTCTAAATATAGAGCAGGGGTCCTTATTGGGTCCGCAATCGTGGGGCCCCTCGAGGCCCGACGGGGGGCTTGAGGTCCTTGAGGTCGTGTATTATTAATATATATTGCGCAAAATTATTTGTTTGCGGAGTCGGGTGGATGAAGGTTAACCCATGTTTGCATTGATTACACACACAAAATATTGCATTGATTGCACATTTATTGCACTATTTCACTAAATTACACTAAAGAATACATAACACTACAGTTGGTCACATGTGCTTTAAAATATATATATATATATATATATATATATATCCCTATCCGCTCCCTCGCTCCTTTTAAATTTATTCCCATCATGGGCATCAGAAATGACCTCAGCCAATGGTTTGGGCTGTAGAGTCAAAAATGTTTAAACAAAGATGTTTAAGCCAAAGTTGTTCTCATAACTTTGTATCCAAAAACATATAAAGCAATTATTTTGATTACCATCGTGTTTCTCTTCATGCGGATCGAATTATATTAAACTTTGTCAATTCAAAAAATTGCCCGGCGAAAGGTCAAGTAAATAAGGGTCAAGCTACATATCCAAAATATGCGTGTTGACGAACAAACGTTTTAGACTAGTTGCGAGTCCCTATGGTGATCTTCATGAGTATTGATAAAAAGTGTTCGTACCTTAAATGACCTTTCAAAAGTCACTGACTAAAAATTGCAATCCAGTCATCGATAAGGGCTAAGATACATGTGTCTTAAAATAATTGGATTGAATTAATGTTAAACTTTATTTTTTAGTAAGACTTAGAGTCATTTTAAAATTTTTTCCTCAGTATCAGATATTAATGTAGTTTTGGGGTTAGTGTTTTTAGGTGATCTTAATGTAGGTGTGAGCGAAAAAAAATGTCAAGCTTTTTAGACCCAAAGGCATCCAGGTGGCCCATAGTCTGCCGTCTGCGAAATCGCTTTGAAAGTAAAAGGACCCAGTAGACCCCAAAAAGAAAAAAGGAGCCGTTTACGAGATCAGCTGTTCGTGCGGTTCCAGCTACATCGGAGAGTCTGGGAGACCTAAAAGCGTCCGGCTGAGGGAGCATGTGGCAAGTTTGCCAGACTCGACAATCCGCGACCGCCAGACACTTCGCTACATGTGCAGGCGAGATGAACCCCCTCGACGCCAAAACTATCGCGACTGAAGGCCACTGGAAGAAGCGTAAGGTCAGGGAGGCTATAGAAATCAAACAGTCTCGTGCTTCCTTGAACCTGGATGAGGGAGGGGTGCGTCTGAGCTCTATATGGGATATACTGCTGAGACGTGACCGTCAGTGATGCATAGTCATACGACTCTTGTGTTTTTCTTACGCATGAGTTTATGAGATTGCCACCTAGTGGCAATCTCATCATATATGATATGTTATGTTTTGTTTTGTTCATCTATAGTACTTATGATATTGACTTAGTTGTTTTTAAAGCTTGCTTATTACCTGTCTACCTTTATGTTCTGCGTGTGTATGCGTTTGTGTTATGCGTATATATATAATATATATATATATAATATATATATATATATATATATATATAAGAAATACTGGTAAATTTAAATTAGGTCGAATATGTTTTCATATAAATATGTATACTCAAGTATATACCTGAACTAAAAGGATATGTTTAGTGCATACCGTCTTCCCGATTGAGAGTATATCTGCTTTATTCACGCACATAATTATTTTATTAAGTTGGACTTGTTTAATATTCCGCCATTCACTAAGAACGCCACATGTGTGCCAAATATCTGAATTTTGTAATATATAAAGTCAATCCTCTTGAAAACTCTGAAAAAACTACATTAATATCTTTATTTTTTCACCATATATTTATATTGGTGGGTTAGCATTTGGCCTGACATCAGGTCATCAAGTATTTAGATATCGACCTGAAACTTTCAAAACATATTTATTTGCATGTTTTCTCTTACATATATTCCGGTTTTATGAAACCTCATGAAAACAAAAAAGTTGTATTATTTTGATTAAAAAGTAAGTTAAAACAAAATGTTTTAAAAATTCAAAAAAACGGCAGCCATTGAACTTGTCATTTACAAAATGTCCTCAAATTTGGCTTCAGGTCAATAGCTTAAGCACTAGAGCTCAAGTCAAAATTATGTTTTTTGCCAAAAATGTTTTTGCTAATAAATTTTACCTAATAAATATAACGCAACACTGTTAACGCCATCGTGTTTGTCTCGTCAAGGCGTTTTGAAATATTCAAATTTTGACCATGTTATGTCAACTTTAAAAATGACCTCAGGTTAACTGGTGACCAAAGTAGGTCATGTTTCATAATAGGATACGTGTCTCGACCAGACAAACACATTGGTGGATATTTCTCTTCTCTATCTTCATTATGTTGAAAATTATTGACGAAACGGTGTTGGTGACCTCGGAAGGCCTCAGATGACCCCGTATGGGTCACTAAACAAAATATGCTCTTAATATTTTCCTATGATAACATTACCCAGAGGAATTTAGACTGATATCCTTGAAATAGGAAGCATTTGAATATGTATCCATTGACTTGTAATTGGAGGTTACAAAATTGACCCGACCTCAGGTCACGGATATGCAAAATCTGAGGTGCAACATTTCTAATATGATAATTTAATGCAATCCTAATAGTTTGATTCATCCCTTACAAAACTGTTCATGGCCCGACCGCAAACTTTTTGGAGTTGGGGTCGCTTGACCTGTCCTAGTGACCTGACCTGATCCGACGCGAAACCTGAATTTTAACAAAATATTAAGGATGAATGATAAGTAATACCAGATTTGGCGGCGACGCGCCGCCGATTTTTCGTAATCTTTGTAAAACCAAAGGGGGTGTTCAAACACACGTCACACACACACGCACGCACGCACGCACGCACGCACGCACGCACGCACGCACGCACGCACGCACGCACGCACGTCAAAGTCGTTCACACGTTCACAAATTACACTAGATTATTTCAGAATGTTAACGACCACATCCCCCTCCCTCCCGGTTAACAACATATGCTTGTGAACATACTTGATGCTACCACTGACTGCCCCCTCGGTCCTCGACCCTGACACAAACTCTGCTACTGCTAGCTCCACACAGTAAGTTCACACCGCTACCTGCACACGGTGAGGCTCACCTGTCACACGGTGAGAGTGGCAGAGCGCTGAGCGGGCCAGGCGACACATGACAGCCACGCCTCCTCCTCCTCCGTCACGGAGATCCGTCCCTCCGTCACGTCGGCTCCATCCTGGGCCGCAGTCTCCCGCTGCTTCCCCGCCGTCGGCAGCGCTGCCTACAGCTGATACCGGGGCTCTGCCCGGCGGATACCGGGGCGCGTTATCGCAGCAGGAACACCGGCCGACGTCGCGGGCAGACGGTGACGCCAGTAGAAGGAGCGTGACGTCACCCGATATGACGTCATCGGTGCTGTACACTGCAGGCAGTCTGTGCTGCTGACATTCGGTTACCGGGGTCGGAGCTGCAGTCGCGGCTCAGGAGTCAGGAGGAGCGGCCGACGTCAGCTGGGTTGGAGCTGCAGGCCAGCTGGCAGCGTCCCAGCTCAGGCTGGGTGGGGAGAACTGATAAGGCACCGCTCTGCCTGCGGTCCGCGGTCTGGAGCGCAGATAACCTCAGTCGTCAGTCGTCAGTCGTCAGTCATCAGTCATCAGTCATCAGTCCTCAGTCTCCAGTCCTCAGTCTCCAGTCCTCAGTCTCCAGTCCTCAGTCTCCAGTCAATCAGTCATCACTCCAGTCATCACTTATCCTCAGTCTCCAGTCCTCCAGCTCCCAGCCTCAGTCTCCGTCCTCAGTGATCAGTCTCCATCCTCAAGTCTCCATCCTCCTCCTCAGTCCTCATCGCGGGCACAGCGCATGGTCCACACCTGACCACACCTGACCGCACCGCAGCTCAAACACTGCACACTGCCGGCGTAATGCCACACACACACACACTAACACGCGCGCCGACGATCCCACAACCGGTCCTCTGGCAACACCCAGCCGCCAGCGAGAAACTCGCCAGGCTTCCATGCGCCGAGAACTCCCGACCAACTGCAGATAATCTAGGGAGGTTATGAGAAAATATCTGCCGTCAAGGGACAGTCTCTGAACACAAAAAACTGCGGTACTTGTAAGACGAAACAATTCGAAATTCGGGAAATAAAAATGCAATTCCGGCGAGGATTAGCTAGCTTAACCTTCCCTGGCGTCATATTGGCAGAGCGCCGTGCCGATCAATACTCGGCCGCCTGCGGAAAGTCGCCAGATATGGCAGCTGTGCCGGGAACTCCCCAGACTCGGCAGAGGGCGTTGGCCGATGACGCTCGGCGGCGGCGGCGGCGGCGGTGGCGGCGGTGATGACGTCACGACGTCTCAAGGTCAGCGGCGGCGGCACTCCGGGGCGCCGGTGGCGGATGACGGCCCGAGTAGAGCTGCAATATTCAGTACCACCGCACTGATTTGGGGGCTGAATAGAGCTGCAGTTTTCAGCAACACCACACTGGTGAATGCGATGGGCTGAATAGAGCTGCAGTTTGCAGCACAACCGTTCCAGGCTGAATAGAGCTGCAGTTTTCAGCGCCGCCACACCGGTGATGGACTGAATAGAGCTGCAGCTTTCATAATGCCAGCTGGAACCCAGCTGACATGTAACGCTGAGACAACGTCGCCGAACGTCAACAGACAACGTCCGCCGACTCCGAACGTCAACAGACAACGTCCGCCGACTCCGAACGTCAACAGACAACGTCCGCCGACTCCGAACGTCAACAGACAACGGCCGCCGACGACTCTCTTTTTAAGAGACTCTCTTTAAAGAGTGTCACGTGTAACGCAACGCTGGGCTAAGGATAGTCACATTGTGTCTGGAATGTAAATCTCCAAAACTTCAAATGTAATGAAATAAATATAGGATGAGAAAGAAGTTTATCCGTGTAAGCTGCACGCTGAAGGATGGTGATAAAAGAGGCAAAAAGAAGTATGTGAGGCATTGCAGGAGTAGAGCTGGTTAACAGCATATATTAACCCACGCACCCGACGGGTCTGAGCCCAACTAGAACCGACGGGCGGAAACCGGCCCCCCAGAGATCTAGAAAAACTACGCAAACGTAGCGAAAACGGAAAACTGCTTGAGTAGGCCGTGACGAGTACTAGCGAAAATACTTAGCTATTTTTTTATTCAAGACAATATTGAGGTCACCAGAGGTCAAAAAAGTCAAATTTCCCATATTTCGAGTTTAAAGCCAATGCTTCACATAATCCGGGCTAGCCTCAGTAACTAACATAGCTAGGACAATCCGAAAAAAAAACACTGCAATGCTCTTGAAACACTCTTTCTCCTCTCTGTCCTCAGATTTGAGGACCGTTCAGTAGTTAAAGCTCCAGAAGTCAGCGAAGTCAAAATGCTTAATTTTACCGAAAAAAATGTTTGTTGTTAATAACTTCTGAAGTTAACAAACTATAGCAGTCATATTTCGCCACCATCGTGTTTCTCACATCACGCGACAACCAGTATACGTATTATCTAGCTATGTCAAACTAAAAAAATGACCTACCTGACCCTGAGGTCAGTCAAGTCAAGTCAAATTTTATGGTCTATCGATGGCGGTTGACAAGAGAAACAGATGTGAAAACCACCAGTACTCTATCTTCCTAGAACAGAGTTATTGTACAAAACCATATGACCTATGCACCTGGATTTGACCTTTAACGAGTCACGGAAGAAAAATACAACTTCATTCTTCATACTTTGCTTCAGATAGTGATTGGATGAAACTGACCAACATTTAGCAGTTGTCGATTGGTGCGCATTCCAATTTTCTCCCGTATACTAAATGGAGGTCTCAAATGACATGACTCAGGTCACCGATATAAAAAAAAAATCCAAATAAACAACCTGCTAATATTGCAAGGCCTCATCACACACTGTGAGTTTCAAATTGTTTGTTCACCACTGTGGTTGGCACATGTCCAAACTTACAAAAAACGTGACTTGAGCATCATAATGTGACCTGACAAACGGACCTTGAAAGTATGAATTACATTTTTTTATTGAAAAGTGTGGTAATTTGCCCAAGCAGCTTTACAAAATTTGGCGGCGCTACGCGCCGCCGTTTTTCCGCTACTCCGGAAAAAAATATGTGGGGGGGGCGGATATCCGCCCCCCCCGTCGGTGCAAGGGTTAAAGGGAATAGGTATAGCACCTTTAACATTAGTTTTTAACCGAGATAGCCAGATTGTCGGGTGTACTGAGTTACCTCTAAATCTGCAATTTTTCCTTCCAAAACGACCTAGTTGCTGAGTTTGAACGCAAAAATCGTTGGGCATATTTGAGCATATTTTAAAAGGACAATTTTATTTTCGTGACGTTTCGCATACGTCATAAGTAGTTACTCCACTGTGATTTCAACCGCACTTCGTTTTCGCTGTTTGAACCGTCCGCCCAGTATTTCAGTTACCTTGCGTCCGCCCCGTCTCCGCCACCGAAAGGTATTGACTTGATCAATTGTTAAATTAATGTCAATTTTCTTTGACAGTTTTCATTGGATTTCAATTTGTAAATAATGCAGACAATGGTCTTCAAAAGGCCCAACTGTTGATGGGTAGCTCGAACCGGTAGCTGCAATATTCTCCGCAATAGAAGCATATTCAGTACTAATTATGTATTTCACTCAATGCCAATGGGCAAATTCCCTCTGGTGGATGTTATTTGTTAACAAATATTTGTGTCAATTGTGAACCGATTTAGAATTAATGATGGACTGTGATCGACTCGGTGGACTACTGACTACTGTGATCGACTCGGTGATCGCTGTAATACTGGCCGGCTCCATCCTGTATGGCCGGCTGTTGGTGTGCAGTACACCCCTCCCCTCCTCCTCCCACCCCGGGGCCGGCTCTGACCTGTATGGCCGTCTGTGGTGCGCAGACACCCCTCCCCTCCCCCCACCCCAGGCCGCTCATCCTGATATGCCGGTTGTTGTGCGCAGTTTACCCCCTCCCCTCCTCCCCCACCCCAGGCCGGCTCCATCTGTATGGTCGCTGTTGTGCCATACACCCCTCCCCCTCCTCCTCCCACCCCAGGGCCGGTCCATCCGTATGGCCGCTGTTAGGTGCGCCAGTCACCTCCCCTCCTCCTCCCACCCCGGGCCGCGCCTCTGACCTGTATGCCCTTGTGCGCGTACACCCCTCCTCCTCCCACCCGGGGGCCGGCTCCATCCTGTATGGCCGCTGTTTTGGCAGGCAGTACACCTCCTCCTCCTCCTCCTCCCACCCCAGGCCGCTCCATCCTGGATGGCCGGCTGTTGGTGCATACACCTCCTCACTCCTCCCACCCCAGGCCGGCTCCATCCTGTCAGCCGTCTGTTGGTAGGCAGACACCCCCCCCTCTCCTCCCAACCCCAGCCGGCTCCATCCTTATGGCCGGCTGTGTGCGCAGTACACCCCTCCCCTCCTCCTCCCACCCCAGGCCGCCCATCCTGTATGGCCGTCTGTTTGGTAGGCAGTTACACCCCTCCCCTCCTCCTCCCACCCCAGGGCCTGCTCCATCCTGATGGCCGGCTGTGGTGCGCAGTACACGCTCCCCTCCTCCTCCCACCCCAGGCCGGCTCCATGCTGTAGGCCGGCTGTTAGGTGCGCAGTACACCCCTCCTCTCCTCCCACCCCAGGGCCGGGGCTCCACCTGTATCCGCTTTGTATCATACACCCTCCCCTCCCTCCTCCCACCCCAGGCCTCTCCATCCTGTATGGCCGCTGTTGGTGCGCAGACACCCCTCCCCCTCCCTCCTCCCCCCCAGCCGGCCTCCATCCATGTATGAACCGAGCTTTGTGCGCAACACTCCTTCCCTCCTCCTCCTTCCACCCCAGGGCCGGCTCCATCTTGTATGGCCGGCTTTGGTGCGCAGTACACCCCTCCTCCCCTCCTCACCCCAGGTCCGCTCCATCCTGTTGCGGCTGTTTGCGCAGTACACCCCTCCCACTCCTCCTCCCACCCGGGGCCGGCTCCATTCTTGTATGGCCGCGTTGGTGCGCAGTACACCCCTCCTCCCCTCCTCCCACCCCGGGCCGGGCTCCATCCTGTATGCCGGCTGTTGGTGCGCAGTACACCCCTCCCCTCCTCCTCCACCCCGGCCGCTCCATCCTGTATGGCCGTCTGTTGGTAGGCAGTTACACCTCCTCCTCTCTCCCCACCCCAAGGCCGGCCTCATCCTGTATGGCCGCTGTTGTTGCGCAGCGTACACTCCCTCCTCCTCCTCCTCCTCCTCTCCTCCTCCCACCCCAGGCCCGCTCTGATGTCGACACCTTTCCTGCCGCGGCGGTATTTAGTCAGCACTGCAGCTCTATTCAGGGCCGCTCCTTCCTGGCTGACCGCAGACACCGTGACGGCCGCCGCGTCTCCGCAGGGAGGAGAGGCCCCACCCCCACTGAATGCGACGCACGTCACCGGCCAGCCCGGCCTGCCAACCAGCGGAAAGTTATTGATCGGTAGTGGGGGGCGGTAGAGCACATCGAAAACCCGCGAGCAGCTGTACGTAAGGTTAAGGTTCCAAAATAAGCGTCCCACCGGGTGGTTAGCTGACAGTCAGCCAGTGAATGCCCACATTCTCGCTGTTTCACCTCAGGAGAGATTTTAGCCGCCTGAAAGGTTAGGCCTTTCTGAGTACGGTGTACAGCAAAGCTGCGCGGAACAGCCTATATAACATAAACAGACAGGATACAGGGCGAATGTCGCGGTCAGCCGACGGAAGAGAGCAAAAGGCTGTGTAAGTTATCAAACCACTGAGTTCAGTTTTATTGTAAGCGCCACCATGGTTGGTTTGTTGGTTGGTCAGACCCCGACATGAATCGGTAGTTATTGACTATATAAAACGTAAAGGGGAATGATGCTACTGCAATAGCACAAAATATATGTGATACTCGTATATGTGTTACAGGCAATATGAAAACCCAGGCAGCTTGCAAACTGCCTGGGCCTAATTTAGGCAGTTTGCAAACTGCCTGAAAACCCAGGCAGTTTGCAAACTGCCTGAAAATCCAGGCAGTTTGCAAACGCCTGAAAATCCAGGCAGGTTGCAAACTGCCTGACGATTCACGACTCCAGCCCTGCGCTTTCACGTGACAGAGCCCAGGCTTGTGCTGCCGATGATCAGGCGCTATCTACGAATGGTATCATATTCCTGCGAAGCCGCTCCCCTGTAAAGTCGAACATATCGATCTGAACAACGCGCGCAGACTTAAAAGTGCCTACCAAATACAAAAAATGCTACGCAAAAAGCCAAAATGCCCAATAGTATAAACTATGAACTTGGTCGTGTTTGGATGGGTGGACAAAATCGTAAAACGCGAGTAGATGATGCATTTTCACGCAATCTAGTGCCATTTCAAACACGTCAGTGTCAAGAACGTTCGCTATGGTGTATAATGAACGGGATGGGAACAAGACGGGAATGGAGACAGACGGGAACATCGAGCAAAGCACATGTTGCAGTTTTGTCAGCCGCACGCCATCCCAAGGCAGCTTGTGTATGTACCAGGTACATCCAAGGTACCAGGTACTAGGTGCTGATGTATGTGACTTGACGTCAGAAGAGGGCGCGCGGCCGGCTGCTGAGACATGGACCAGCAGAGCGGCTCTGGAAGCTCTGGATGCTGCGCCACACACTCGGATCGCCGTCAACCTGGAAGTGAAATATAAATTGTCTGCTGAGTAAAATACAGTTGTCAGTAAGTAGCAATTATAGTGTGCACTTATGTAACAATCGTTAGCACACATTCCGACATGGAAATGGTAAAGGTTCCTTACATGAAGCTAGTTGGTGAAAATGGCATCTATCAATCTACTAGCCTTCTACCGTAGGCGTGTAACGCGGGAGTGAGAGGCCCTGCTCCCTCTTTTTGATACAATTTTCACTGAAGTATTTGTAAACAAATTTGCATTGTGAAAGTCATCCGAGAGAAGAATCTGAAAAGAGGGGAAAGGCCTAAATCTTCAAACAAATACTGCACAAGTGGGTGTGTTTCTGTCGAACCAAAATCGAAGTTCCGCTGTCCGCAACCCCACCCACCTGTCATGATGCTCACCCGTCCCTAATCCCTTTAATCAAAATATGTATGTTAAATGATCCACAAAACGTGCGTCTTATGACTTAGGTTTAGTTGCTGTCAAAAGTGACCATTAGAACCTAACCTTGTCATTAACCCTTGCTTGTGTTCAGACATTCGCTCTTCGGGCGTGTGTATTGTTAACGTATTATACCCATATAAAGCATTTTGCACGCCCAGTGTTTGCTATCTGAGAATTACGTATAATTATATACAGAGTATGACCGATATAACCCCGATTTTGCTTTTGATCTGACGATGACCTGGCAAATTACCCTAAGTATTTAATTTATAGTTTCTCAAAAAGTTATCAGTGATGTGTATCACTGAAAGCTTTCAAATTTGCACTCTGCCCCCCCCCCCTCCCCTCTCTCCCCCTCTCCCACTCGAAGTCAAAGACGTTTGGCAGCGGCCTTAGTCAATGGAAGTTTTGAATTTAACACTTCAAAATTTAACATTAATTAATTTAATTTAATTAAACAAGTTTTTAATTCATTAATTTAACAAGTTTTGAACATCTCACCAAATTCGTGTGTAGGTCATGTCACTACCTTGATATTATCTTTTATGGACAAGTGCTTAAATGTGCGAGGATGATGTGTTATTCATGAAATATAAGGTAAACAAAGTGTCATGTTGCACCGTGTCAGTACTCGGCGACACCTTTATTAGGATCATTGATGCGCTGCAATGATGATAATTCCAGTTGACAAATTATACGTGTTTGAAAAATCGTAAAAATTCGAGTTTATGAGCAAATTGCAAATGAAAAACACAAAAAATTTCATTTTATCCACATTTTCTTCTCTGATTTTCCTAATTTTGAAATTTAGACCCCTAATCTCCCCCTCACACAAAAAAAACGTCAAAATTTATGTGCCGTTGTTGTACAGCACACTGTACTGTTTTAGTTATGTGGGCCCCCATTGACTACAAGGACCCCCTGATCCCATTACCCCCTCCCCCCACCCCCTGGACGAAATCCTGGCCACGCCCCTGATGCTTCCGTTGCCTTAAACTTTCGAAAGGTGGCTGAGCCCTTGATACAGTGTTTACATTTGTTGTCTTTATCCGGTTAATTAAAACGCAAAATCGCAATTTCAAAATCCGATCTCATGAGATACTTATAGGTATTTTAGATGTCATAAGTGTATAAAAAATGTTTATATCATAAAAGGAAATAGTTCACCTTGGATTGTTTTTTTCAAACACAATTTGATTATATTTTCAAATACAACGTCTTTTCATAATGTCAAAAATAGCCATACATCGCGCCGATTCAGGACAGAAAAACGTAAATTATTCATTTCATCAAAACTATATGCGTAGGTACTCTCCGCAACGTCAAACGTGGCTCAGCCAATCAGATTCGAATGTATAGTCCGGTAATATTACTGTTTATCCGTTGCCCAGCTGTTTGAGGCCCACAATAGCCTCTGCCCAGGTGTGTGAGGCCCACAATCCTTCGACAAAAAGTCGAATATATTCGGCTGGAGAGCCCTTTCAGCCCAGAAAACTTGCAATTAGGGGTTTTACAACACGGGCCACAAAACTGCTATCTCAGTTCGAAACTCATGTAAAAGGTGAACTATTTCATTTTAAGTAGTTTCCTGTGTTAGTTGCCCGCAAACGGTTCTACGACATACCCATTTCGTTTATTTTTGCTTACAAACCTTTAGTAGTAGTTTTGATTTTGTGGTTGAAAAGATACATTTATTTTTATTTTTAGCGGGTCAAAAACTATATTTAAAAGGGATATTGGCATATTAACTGTATTCACAAAGAATATATACACAGGAATGATCAATAACATGGCAGTAATATATATTTAAATGGAAAAGTCGAGAAAAAAAGGAATAAGCTTTGCGCTGTAACAGCATCGTCATATCAACATTTTTGACATTTGAAAGTTAAAAATCAAAAGTTACACATGCCGCTCTTTGTCTATAGAATTTCTTAAAGCAATGAAAGGGTCAGCGTTCTAAAACTGATAAATCAAACAGTATCACATGAAACATTAAACAGACGTTAAGTTTGGTACATAATGCGCAGTAAACAACCTACATGCATTAACACATAGTTCTGCTAATATGCAATATTAGCTGCACATACATACATACATCTATCACTACAAGACACTAAAAATATGGTTTCACAAATTCTTTTCCATTTAAATATATATTACTGCCATGTTATTGATCATTCCTGTGTATATATTCTATTCATGAATGGCAAATAAAACTACCATCGAATACGATTAAAAGTATTCACAAAGGATTCATTTTACCCGGTAGTACCTCGGTTATATTCTGTTCATGAATTTGATTATACAAAGAACTCTAAACGGAAAATTTCGCATTGTAAGAGCAGATAATTGTACATGAATTCAACCAGGTACTACCGGGCAAAAACTTTTTGCCCCTTTTACCCGTTAAGTACCCCCGGTGATATTTTGTGCGTTTTGGGTAACTGAGCCTAAAAACACGGCTTTTCCCACATATTTTTTGTACCAATTGCAAATGTATGAATTCATGTACAATTATATGCTCTTACATTGCGAAATTTTCCGTTAGTTTTCTTTGCATAATCAAATTCATGAACAAATATTACCGGGTACTACCGGGGAAAATTGATTCCTTCGTGAAAACGGCTATTGTAATTTGTAGACAGCCTTGCTATTTGCCTATTTAATGACGATTTTGGATTGAATTGTACACAAAGTATCGCATTAATATGGTCTGTTTAACTTGAGTTGATTTTGGTCTGAAGCTCGTGTGTAGTGACGTAACTGAATTCGCTCTATTTCGAAAATGTCCGACACAATTGCTTTATTTTTGCACAGAAGACGTAACAAATATGTAGGAGAATGTACTTGAAGTTTCAAGTTGATAGAGCCATTCGTTTTGAGCTACTACGAAAGTTCATCAGGGGTGGGGGTCGTTAAAGGAAATAGTTCACCTTGGATTGTTTTTGTCAAACATGATTTGATTATATTTTGAAATACAACTTATTTTCATATTGTAAAAAATAGCCATACAGCGCGCCGATTCAGGACAGAAGGATGTACCTACATTAATTTATTTAACCAAAACTATATGCGTACTCTGCAACTTCAAACGAAAGAATCGAATGGCTCAGCCAATCAGCTTCGAGAGTAGTCGCGTTACATTACTGTATGGCCTCCCGAAGGTCCACATTCTTGACATTCTTTGTTTATGGCCCACATTCCTCCGATAAAAAAGACAAATATATTCGGCTGGAGAGCCTTTTCAGTACAGAAAATGTACAGTTAAGGGTTTTTTGACACGGCCTACAAAACTGCTATCTCAGTTCAAAACCCATGTTGAAGATGAATTATTTCCTTTAAGCACCCCCATCCCCCAGTCAATGCAGGGTGAGACGCTCAAGCACTAATGAGCCTGGTTCACGTAGATATACTCACCTGAATCACCATCCGTATGTCGGCTCTTTAGCCTGTCTCGCTCCTGGCGGTGTCGTCGCTTCTGTTCGCCACGCTCCTGAAGATGCTGCTTCTCCTGCTCCTTCAGCTCCTGACGGCGTCGGCTTTCCTGCTCATTCAGCTCCTGACAGCACCGCCGCTCCAGCCCGTCTCGCTCCTGGAGGTGTCGCTGCTCCTGTTCACCACGTTCCTGCAGATGCTTCTTCTCCTGCTCCTTCAGCTCCTGACGGTGCCGCCGCTCCAGCTCCTCCCGCTCCTGCATGTAGGAGCAGCGCCGCTCCTTCTCCTGCAGCGCGCCGCGCCACTGCTCGCCACCGGCCGCGCCACGCTCGTCACGCTGCGGCGAGCCTAGAACATGGCGAGGTGGGTTTTGTCATTGCCGAGTTTATGACATTTAATCACATTAAATGACATTTACCTTATTTTTCTGCAGAACGTTTTAGCCGGATCAACCGAGTAGTTGCGAATAAATAAGCTTATGAACACTATGGCTACGATCGGGCCCGGGACGGCTAAAGTAAATATATTTTCCTCCTAAGTGACAGAAGGCATCGCGTCTGCTCGGTAAAAATATTTTGTTTTTCGAAATTTATGGTTCGGTACTTGTCATCTATATGATGAAACTGAATGCAATGCTAAATAACTTCACTTGTAACCTTCGCATGACAAAGTTTCGTTCCGATAATGCACGTATTTCGTGCTTTAAATGATAATAGACTTGTTGTGATTACAGTGGGTGAGTGTAACAAGGAGACCATATTAGCCGACGAGCTCCCATGCTCCAAAACTATCGGACTGTTCTGGACGATGTCCTCCCCATCCGATCCGGCATGATCTATCGCCCAGATCGGTACTTTCAGAGAGAAAGCTTGTCGGAAACTGTTTTTCGCAGTTTTGATCCATTCAACATACTGCCCATACTGTATAAAACTATGGCTGGGGGATCCAACTGCGTGCAAATCGGCTCGTAGCTACGATGGTGCGTAAGTTGGCTCGGAAAACATTTTGGAGAGATCCACCTGCGCGGAGAGCTAGTTGGTGCGTAAGTCAGCTCATAAGTGGTCGACTTGCGCGCTATCTTTACGCATAATTATTGTACCTACCCTGGCAAGGCCCACAATCCTTCGACAAAAAGTTAAATATATTGGGCTGGAGAGCCCTTTCAGCCCAGAAAACTTGCAGTTAGGGTTTTTTCAACACGGGCTACATAACTGCTATCTCAGTTCAAAACCTATGTTGAAGGTGAACTATTTCCTTTAACGAAACCCCTTTTTTGGGCCGCTCGTGGGACTGCCATATCTTTTCCCGTGTGCGTGTGCGTGTGCGTGTGCGTGTGCGTGTGCGTGTGCGTGTGCGTGCGCGTGTGCGTGTGCGTGTGCGTGTGCGTGTGCGTGTGCGTGTGCGTGTGCGTGCGCTTGGCGTGTGCGTTTGCGTGTGTTTATTGTCGGTATCGGTATCGCGTAATCGGTATCGGTATCGGTAATCGGTATCGGTATCGGTAATCGGTAATCGGTATCCCATCGGTATCGGTATCGCGTATCGTATCGTTATCGGTGTATCGTGTATCGGTATGTGTCGGTATCGGTATCGGTAATCGGTGTCGGTGTCAAGATGTGTTAGCGGGCCGCGCTGGCAGCGTCTCTTACCATCAGTCAGGCTGTCCAGCACCACGTACTGCCGCAGCTGCCACCTGTCGGTCCGCCGGGTGGTGACGGTGGTGTACTTGGTCCGCAGGCGGTCACCAGACAGCAGGTGTTGGATATGTCGCCGCCAGAAGCGGGCCGTGGTGGCGGCCGTCGTGCCGCCCATCTCTGGCAGACGACGGCGGAGCTGCGCCTCCAGATCGGAGCTGCGATCTTGCTCTAAACACTGCCGGCATTCCTGGTAGTTGTCGTTCTGTGGCACGAAGTTCACTCTCCAGCGCTCCTGCTGGTCCTCGTCCACTCTCTGCCACAAATCCCCCCTGTCCGGCACCACCTCTCTAAAAGCCCGCAGCAGCAGCTCGGGCTGCAGCAGCATCTCTGCCCGGCCCTGCGGCGTGTCCAGCTCGGCGGTCAGGCCGGCCGGCCACTCCGCCGGGGGTCGGCACAGCTGCTGACGGCACCAGGCGGCTACTGCGGCCCGGTCACCCAGCAGGTACTGCAGGTCTGACTCGGTGAGCAGGTCCAGTAGCGGCGTCACCGGCCAGGTGAACATGTCACCGCCGAGTGACGTCAGCTGCACCCCGCTCACCAGGTCAGCCGGGGCCACAGACAGGGCCTGCAGCAGGTAGCACTGCTGTTTGTAGGCGCCCGAGTCACGGCGGTGACGCCACTGCACCAGCTGGTGCTCTGACAGGCGGGCCAGAACAGGGATGAAGAAGCGGATCCAGTGCTCCCAGTTGGGAGCAGATGGGCGATAACCTATACCGTCCTTCACACCCTGCCGGATCAGCAGCCGCGCCAGACAGAGCCGCAGCTGACGTTCTGAGAGTGGCTCGGACCCGCCCTCCAGCAGGAGATCCAGTTCCCAGTGCTGCTCCATACTAGTTAGCAGGAGTCTGGTGGACTGTCTTCTCATCAACTTGATGGTCTTGATCGTGTCTTCCAACTCGTCTGTGATAAAATAGCCCACCAGGTTGATGGCCTTCCAAAAGAAGCAGGGCAGGCTGGGTTCAGTGAGACTGAGATGTTCCTCCAGCCAGTCCAGGACCATGTGGACGCCGTCCGTGACGCTTGTCCAGCAGCTACTGGGCTTGTCCTGAACCAGCCAGAGCACTGCCGTCTTCACGTAATACGATTTTAAGGTCACCGCGTTTTCTCTGGCAGACAAGTCTCCCTCTTTCAGACATTTCTTCATGCCCTTCACAGCCTTCACAGTGGCGCGCTGTCTGGCGCTGAGGTGACTGGTGGCCACCACCTCCGCCCGGGAGAACGATACCCGCCACTCGGACAGTTGGGTGTCGCTGCCCGGACGGCCTGTCGGCACCAGGTGCACGCCGAACTGGCAGATGTCGCGTCGCGCCGCTGCCGACGGGAAGTCGGTCTCTCGGTGACGGCAGAGGAACTCGTTCTTTGCTGGCCACCAGGGCACGCGGAGGCAGGGCACGTAGTCAATTCCGCCGTCTGTGGCATCTGGTAGACTAACATTGACTGCCGGGCCGGCGGTGGTGATCACGGGAGGCCATAACATGACCCGGCAGTAGTGCCACATCAGCTGGCGGACCGAGTAAGCCGGCAGTGCCGGCAGCGGGGCCTCATGTCTACATTTGGACGTCCGAGCCCAGTGCAGCGTGACGAAGCCGGGCTTTCCGGCGCGCTTTGCCCACAGTTGTGGTGCAGACTGTGGGCTGATGCAGTCCGGCTCCTCCCCCGTCTCCGCCACCGCCAGCGCCGTCCAGTTGAAGGGGCCGCCGAACTCCAGCATGGTGTCCTGGTCCGACGTGGCGGGCTCGCCGGTGACCATGTCGCTGAAGCCCTCGGCAGTGCTGCCGGATATGCTGAAGAAGAGCACCTTGAGCGGCTCGGCTGACGAGCAGACCTGGCACCCGGCGGCGGCGGCCTGTCCCTCCTGTAAGGCGCTCATCAGTGGCTCCCCCCACAGCCAGCGGACGGCGTCAGCCAGCTCCAGTCTGGTGAGGTAGGCCACATTGGAGACTAGACGGTAGGTCAGGATGTCGTCGGTGATCAGCATGGCGTCAATGGCCAAGTGGGCCCACTCGCCGCACCTGGCCACCAGCCGCACCACCTTCCCCTCCTCACTGGCCATGTCGAAGTCAGTGATGTAGTGCGTAACCTGCCACGGCCAATGCCAGCGACACACTGACTGCAGCCTGCTGCCGCCGCTGCTGATACACCGACCGGCACCCGCTACCGTCCCCCTGCCGGCGGCCGAGAAAGAGGCAGGCGGATCCGCTGATTGGCCTAGAACCGCGTGACGTCATAGTGTACTCTGCCGTCCAAACGTCAGGGCGTTCCGCGCTAAAAGGCTCTTTTCGGGAAGAAATATCGTGTATTCTATTTGCTCAATTTGCACGCAACTACACTCAAAAGAAAGATGGCTCAATTTCCTCGATATATTCTTTGTACCGTTTTTAACCTTACCTAGCCCATTGTCTAAGGCGTGAGGCATAGGCTCGGGAACAGCAGGGGCAACAGGGGCGCTTGCCCCCCACTTTGGGACCGCGGGGGCGGCACTACCTCAACTTTGGCGTTGCTGATCTTAATGTTTCGTAACAAAAAATAAATAAATCATGTGATACATCAAAAGTGTATATTTTTTATTCTGCAAACATCACACTTCTACTCATGTTTACCTNGTGATATTTTGATATTTAATATGGAACAATTTGATAAGTCAAAAGCTAGTTCAGTGTGCGGTGCTCTAGTGTTAAAAATAACTGTAGCATAATACAAAATACTGAGTCCAAAATGCAATACTTCCATATAAGTACAGGTAAAACATTCTACATAGCATTCATTTACCGCGTTAATCGCACAGTACTAGGCCTAAATCAAAGCGACTTGTTGGTTCACCAGCCATGACTCACTAACCATCTGGTTTCGGCAAGTACGAACTAGCGTCAATGACAGTCAGGACGTCGTTGTCTTCCGAGAATGTGTCATCTAGCTGCAAATCGCCGCCTTCCAGGCAGAAGCAGTGACCCTTATTCATTGCCGATAACTTGAAGAAGCGCTCCATGCAGGTGCCGATGCATTTGCTGGGATCGTTGCCTGGCGCCCCCACGCTGACTCCGTTGGCGATCCTGGCTGCTGCCACTCGGATGAACTTCGGCTCGACCGGCTCTGCCAAAAGACGAGCCAGTCAATATCATACAATGTAAATACAATGGCCATTACCACAGATAACAGGAGACCTGGATTTGACACATCAGGCCACTACAATAAGGGGCCGAAAATGCAATGCTCAAATAGATAAATCGCGAAAAATGAATGCCATCCCAGGTCGATATCTCGGCAACCAAGAGTCTGATCGGCATGCGACAAACACGGGCGTGAAGAGAAACTAACGGGCTGGCGTATGCAATGTGGGTTGGTAGCATAGGCGTACCCAAGGGGGGAAGGGTCCCTCCCGAAAAAAAATGTCGCAAAAATAAAATTTCCCCGGATTTAGGCCACTATATTTTTGCAGAGCCCCAAAAAGTCGCAAAAAGGGACGTCGCCGATATTTTTTAGTGAAAAAGTCGGTCCATTGAGGGCACGTGTACCATGTGCCACCTGCTAGTGCCTCAGTGCACGAAATAGGGCCCGTGCCCACGGTGCTCTCCCACAATTTCGCCGCATTTCCCCGGCCTGGCCAAATACGGCGAGTTTTTTTGGGGGGATGTACCTGGGGTCCCCTGGATTTTTTTTTTTAGTTGAATATAGGGGCCCCTCCCCTCTACACGACATATAGTGGTGCCAAATTATTCCACGGATATATTCTTTTTAGTGGGGGGGAGGGGGCAGAAGTTATTCCACACCTTTGTGCCCCGACCTAAAATTCCCCCCCTAAAGCGAATCCTGGGTACGCCACTGATTGGTAGGTATCGCGTTGTGCGTGCAAAGTTAATGGCTCCATGAACGCAAATTGATAGTTTTATGACGATTTTCACGATCATAATTAGGTTCCGAAGCTATGGGACGTGAAGAGAAGAAACAAAGGTAATTTTGAAGAGAAATGTACCATCGCTGTAATGAATATGAAACATAGGCTTTATATCCATATTTCACTGCTAGAATCCGCCTGTAATTACAAATTGACAATTTTCGTTAAAAAAATGCACTGCCATGCCGTCAAAACCGAAGGGTTTTAAACGATACACAATTATACAGCTGTAAAGCGCAATCAATTCTGACCAATATCCACCAAAAATGTATTCATATTTCATATTTATAAAGAGGAAAGTAATATTGACAGATTTATCAAAACACTGTGATAGCAATTTTGATCGGCGTAATTTACGTCTGCAAATCTTTCAATAGCTACCTAGCATTACATTTTCAGACCCTTACTGCAGTGGCTTGATTTCGTGTCAAACCCAGGTCTCTTGTTATCTGTGACGTATTCAAACAATGTAAATTCAAACAATGTAAATACAATAGCTGCTACCAAAAGTACCCTATAACAGTTCTATAACAACTAGGCAATTCAGGACCGTATCCAGGCGGGTGCACTGGATACCCTGGATGCCTGTGCAGCCCCTGGAAGCTCCGTGCACTCTCTGACCCGATCACCCCCAGTGGGTGTCCGTGCACACCCAGTGGGTAAAGGATATGCACAGTTGAGTAAAAACAATTGAACACAAGCGCATTAAATCTTTCAGTACAATCCCAAAGCAGGTCACTTATATGCAGTGACACGTATGTCTGGACATACGTGACACGTATATACAGTATACACGTATGTTCAGATGTAACGTGTAATTCTACATGCTAACACTTTTTGTTGGTAAATCGATGCTAATGGTTGCGCAATGCGCACCATCTTATAATTAATGTGCAGCACATGGCAATTTAGCCCGGCTAAGGGCCCGAGGTAATTTATTTACCGATTTAAGTACGATGCTTAACGGACAGCATACCACAAATATGTTAAATGCACTTCAATTCGCATTGAAAGCTCAAAGGTATAGATGTTTATTTAACTTGTAATGCAATGCACCGGTGCTGACCCATGTTACTGAACTCATTCGCGGGATGGCCACTAGCTTTGACGTATGACGTGCACAGCGTAATGCTAGTTCTATATGATCAGCCTGATCCAATGCAGCCTGCCCGTTGCTATGATCTAACACTGGATCAAAGCAACGGGCTCTAAAAAGGAATCCAATGCAATATACTTATATACCATCGTTCATGAAGATTCTGCAGAGAGTCGGAGGAAACATCCAGGAGGCCGATATCATTGGTGAATGGTAAACCCCTGTCAACAAGAGAACACCAACCGCATCAGACGATCTGCCTGATTACTGCAGGCTAGGGGAACACATTGAATGCATCTTATCAATCGCACATTCCACCATTATCAGCTTTAACTGTTCCTTACACTAGTTGCGCGAACGTGGCATTCGCTGCGCACAAGGGCTTGTGGTGCCCACTAACCAGCTCATACCGGTATCGGTACCAACCGATGTGAGCTGGGCACAGGACACCATGACACGACCGGCCGGCTCCCGCCGCCGGAACCCCACACCGAAACAGTGTCAGCCGTTTCGTCAGCGACAGGGCCCGGTGGACCGGCCGACGAGACGCTGACACTGCAACTCTGCGTAACCTGTGACCCTTGACGTAACCTGTGACACTGTGACTGTGAGCGTCAGCCCAGCGGACTAGATGCCCGGCTGTCGTATGACTGGCCCTGATTGGTCCATCCTTTGACCAATCAGGACCAGTCTTAATCCGACCAATCAGGTATCGGGGGTCTGTCCCCGAGGCCCGAGCACAAAGTGTTTTTTTTTAGAGTCTCTTGTGTTTGCTCTCCACGCGTGGACGTGTCGCTCTTGTCGCTCTTCAAATACAAGCAAATACCCAAGTCAGAGTGTGCACATACCAGAAACAGACATTGGCACTCGACGTGCCATAGGCTCTCTTCAACGGCATCAGCAACAACACCACTCACTCACCGTCGGCGCTGCTGGACGTGTGCTGGACGGTGGAGGGCGTTGCCAGCAGCGTGACCACCTGCATGCTGCCCTTCTGTGCCGGGGGGCTGGTGACGCTCAGCCCGAGCTGTGCGCCCGGCGACAGGTTGCCGCACTGGCACGGCCGTGCCCCGCCAGGCTGCACGGCAGCCAGGGCGAACTTGTAGCTGGTACACATGAGCACACAGTGAGCCGAGCTTGTGGTCTTGGTCGGCAGCCACTGCACCGAACCCGGCGCCGAAGAGGTGAAGAAGCTGTCCAACGGCTTCCACACTCCCGTTCCTGTGGTTGTGTGGCGTATAGAAACGTGCAGTTAGAAACTCAGCTGTGGCGATACAGACCAGCACACACATGGAGGCACAGAGGTTGAAAAGCTTAACGTGCATACCCTATGTACGTGGAAGAACATTCGGTCGTATCCATACACTGCCAAGCTAGTTAACAGGGACACTGCCACCTTCCAAAAAGTTATCGAATGTACGCCATTTGTGGTGCAAAATATGAAGTAATTGCTGCTGAACACGATTATGACATTCGTTTCTCACAAAAAAGTGCTCAATTTAAATAAAACACGTTTTAATATTCTGGTCTGATGACGTAATATGAATAAATTTTTGGAAAAAATACAACTTCACGCTTGCCATACATATTGACTAGTGTATGGCTAATGATTGCCAACGTAAACAAGTCGACTGTTAATCAACATTTAGTAAAGAGTGACGACGGCATCGCATCAGGTCTCAATTCAAAATACATTAGGGGTCTGGGAATGTTACAGAAGTCAAAATCCCAACTCGATTTCTCTGTGATTGACTCAGTGGGTTGTTTAACTACTGCCAACTAAGTTTCAATGCCAAGCAGCCAAAATGGCTAGCTCAACTCAAATATAATGTTAAGGTGGCAGTGTCCCTTTAACATCCTGCTACCATGAATACAAGCAACATATGCCATTGTTGGGTTCCAAAACAGTGACACAAACTCCTTGGTTAGCCTCTAGTGTGCAACTCCAGTCATACAATAGCAATCACAATTCAACCATATCCACAATCTGGAAATAAAGTATACCTACAGCAGTTCTTACCTGCCAACATGGCGCCAAACTCTTCATAGCCGTTTCCAAGGTGTTTCGACTTGACGTCAACGACTCCGTGTAGTGACGTTACACTTTCCTGGCCCACGCTCTTCCTGGCCCACGCAGAAAGGTCAAACACCTGGAACATGCCATCATCGCTGGGGTAGCTGTGCTGGAGGCTGGAGAAATCGGCGGAGGCGGAGCACAGACACGTCTCCACGTTGTTCTTCCTCTGCATGGCCATGTTCATGAGCTTCTGCGTAACGCAGACGTTCATGCAGTCGTTGATGGAGCGACTGCCCTGGCTGACCCAGTCTCGGGCGGGAGCGGGCAGAGTGGCGCTGAAGCCGGTCGGTACCTCCGCTGCGGAACACCAAGCCGCCCGTCACACACCAGCCGACCAGCTTACAGTGTAGCCGAACACAGCAATCAGCTGGACGCCGCCCGCTGAACAATACAGTGACGTGGCCAATTATTGGATGACAAATGCCTTACTGGACTGTCGAAAATAATCCACTATTGCAGTGCAAGCATATTATTAGTTTGCATCGACATTTACTCATAGATATGACTTATTTTTTAAGCCTGTGTTGAAACTTCGCGGTAGGCTCACTGCCCAACCAGTGCAACTTTGGAAATTCTTACCAGGGACTTTTGTCAATATACATAGCTACATTTCATCATGTCTTACCGCCATTGATGAATATCCGATAATTGTAGGGCATAGCTGCAATGCTAAACGAAATGCCTGAAAACATAAATGGACATTCAGCAGGTTGTTATTAAGAACAATTGTCTATGTACACACACACACACACACACACACACACACACACACACACACACACACACACACACACACACACACACACACACACACACCACACACACATCACACACACACACCACACACACACACATCACACAACACAACAACACCACAAACATACATACTACATATATTTATATATATATATATATATATATATACATATATATCATATATTATATATTAGGGTGGGCCTTTTGCAACTTTTTGTCCTAAACAATGGGCGTCAGTTGGTTTCCAATGTATTCGGATGTGCTGATTCCGAATCTGGCATCACAAATTCAAATTTATTATTTCTTTCGCCCGCGCAACGCAATCGAAGATTTTCTTAAATCCAAAAAATCATATATGGACTATTGAGGCCACGTGATAAGATTTGCTGGTGTTAACCATTTATGGTAATTACTATCAGTTCATTATACATAACTAACCACCATAACTTTCTCAACCACTCTGCTGTCACTTCTTGTTCGGTTGCAATTTGAGTTCGAGCCGAAGGTCGAAAGTCTGAATACTGGCCCGCAGAGCATCACTGTTAGGTGATGCAACTTATTAAGCTGGCTGCCGTGCCGTCCGGACTCCGTATCGTACGATTAAGGCAGACATTTTTCACAAACACATCAAAGTTGTTGGTGAGAAGGTATTGTTGAGTTTAACACGAGGATCTATAATTTTCGCCTAACATTGTTTGGAGCCCAAACTAATTATGCTCCTTGAGTTATTGTGCACGTGCTGGTGGTGAAGCGAGCCAGTTTAACTAGAACTTTACAAGACCATGTAGTCACGCGCTTCAAACCTTGACGTTCTCTCTGGAGTTCTAGGAGGATTAAACGCATCTATTGAAGCCTCCGGTGTTTTTTGGTTTCGTGGACGAAAGGCGAGCTTGTTCGGCTGGAGAAGCAGGGGCGGCGGCTGGGGCGGCCTCTTCAGCGCAATTACGATGGCCTCTGGTGGGATAGTGCTTGCGAGGCTGGAGCTGAGTCTCTCAACTACGGTAAGGCTAGTCCTGAGGCGGGGGCGCGCGGCGGCAGTGGCTGGGGCGACTTTTTCAGCATCGCCAGCCCGGACGGCAGCTAGAGTAATGGCGGTGGCGGCTGGTGCGTCTTCTTCATCATCGCCAGCCCGTACGGCGGCTGGAGTAGTGACGGCGGCGGCTGGGGCGACCTGTTAAGCGCCAGTAAGCTGTCCGGTGCTAGAGTAGCTGCGACAAATGCATCTACGTCAGAGCGACAGATGTCAGCAGTGATAGTAGCGTTGTGAGCGGCAATGGCCGCAGGCTCTAGGTCGGCAAGCAGCCATAACGCGGTGTTGGGGCTGCCGCAAACGGCCGCGGCCCGAGGCCGAGTTATCTGCACTGCTGGTGACGGCTGTGCGTCGCTTTGTCTCGTCGTGAGATTGTTAGATATCACGTTTGCTGGCATCCTCCTGATGGCGTGTCTATTCCAGCGATTAGAAGTGGCCTGATCTAGCCTGTCTATGAAGCGGCGACGCTCCATTCGCTGGTCAACGGAAACGTCACGTCTTCTGGGTGTCCAGGACTTCATTGACTTTAAATATGGTCGATCTGAGATTCATATGAATACTGTAGACGCTTTGCTCGTGCTTGTCCGTTTTCTCGTCTTCCGCACGGTCCTCCTTTTGGTTTCACAAGTTTGGTGATTGCCCTTCACCGCAGCGGGTTATTTCTTTGCAGTGATTGAGGCCCTCTCCCCAAATTGCTAGCACTTTCCGAGTCACTTGCTCGCAAGGGTGTAGGCCTCTCATTCAAATAGAGGGCTTCAGCCCCCCTCACTACGAGCTTCAGCCCCCCAACTTGTGAAAGAGAAAGTAGGTCCAAATCGGGGAGAAATATGTAATTTGTGATTTTGGATAATGCTTTAAGCGACTTTTTCCAGCTCAGCCCCGCCCCCAGCTATTCTGGAAGAAGTATGCCCCTGCTTGCTCGATTGCTAATGCTTAAGGATACGTTTATTTTCATCGAGCGTGACTAATGCATCGGTCTCTAACCAATTTGCATGATCAATACCAAGTAACTTCAGTCTTTTGGTAATTGGTCACGAGAAGGCTGCTGCCACAACTTGTAGTGTTTTGCGGGTCTCTTTCGCCTTGTTTCGAAATGATCGCCGCTCATCGGCAAATTTAAACTATTTGGTACGAAAACACCGAGGACTTGACCTGGCTCACACGATTCTGCCGTTGACTGTGTGGTATGTTTATAATTTTGGTCTCATTAAGGTTTAACAGCCACGCAAATATACAATATCAAAAACTAATATATATATATATATATATAATATATATATATATATATATATATATATATATATATATAGACTAAAGCACTATTTTACTTATAAAATTCCATTAAAAATGACAATTTGCGAATGCTGCCAAAGTACCAAAATTTCACGCTATCAACGTAAAAAGTTGAAAAATAGGACATTAACAAATCATTCAACTGCCACATGCATAACTAACAAGTGCCTACACATACCACATGCCACCCACATGCTGGAAATTATCTCTTGATTGGCAAAGGCCAAATTGCTCTGCAGCTAGCGTCGTTATTTTTCATCGCTTGACGAGCGTCCGGACCTTCCGACGCTTGGCCAGTCTCCGAACCTTGTGGCATTCAAAGCAATATTGAGGGCGAACCAAAAGAGATATCGGCCTACTCTATGCGCAGGTTTTGACCTCATGGGTTGTGGCTATGCATAANGACCTCATGGGTTGTGGCTACTTGCCATAAATATTTGGCGCCACCGATCCTTGTCTATTGTCGGCAATGAGTCAAGATGTGCAATTTCTTTGCTTTAGTAAAATCTTTGACTGAGATGCGCGGGCGAAAGAAAACCGAAAATTGCATTTCTGATGCCAGATTCGGAAACAGCGCATCCAAATACATTGGAAACCAACTGACGCCCAATGATTAGAACAAAAAGTTGAAATAGGGGCCCACCCTATAATGGTCACCGACAGCTGAGAGGCCTGACACCTCAGGCCACCGACGGAGACCTTGACCTTGACCCTTGACCTTGGATGGGGGGGCTAAACAACAAACACCAGCTACGGATAAAGTGATGAGTCTTAACATCAGCGCTGAAACAGGTACAGTAGTCTATCAGTCTAAATTTGTACGGGTTTGCTTGATAAAACCCAGAAACATAGACGGTTTGTCCTGTAGAGAACAAAAAAGCTAAACATGCTGTTCATTCAATTCGCCGTTACATGAACCGAAGACGATGGCGATGGCAATTCGCTATGACGATGGCGACCGATGTGACGCCGCGAAGCGTTGTAAAAGTTTAATTTTAGGTTGTGGAAAACGAAAATTTAATATTGGAACCAGACTCAGATATCACCTATGCCTAGTTGCACATCTCGGTATGATGCAAAATATTGCATTTAACCCTATTCCTGGAGGGATGGAAAGTATACGAATCTGTCGGGGGGGAGTGCTTAAAATTCGCCCCCCCTTCAGATCGCCGCTCATAAAGCTAGGAACATTGAAACTTGATTGTGTTGACTAAAGTCGACATTGAAACTTCTGTTTTTTTTTCTTCAAATTTTGGTGACCTTGGGTCATTAATCTTCAAGGTCAAATTACGTCATCGAATTATTTTTTGTCGAAACATGATATTTTCAGGAACCTTGCCATTATCTCGGAAACTATGGCAGCTAGGAGGAATCCGAAAAATAACTGTAAAGCCGTTTTAATTGTATTTCACCAATAAGTCATCAGAAATGACCTCAGGTCAATGGTTTGGACTGTAAATGTCAACAAATGTTAAAAAACCTGTTTTTCAGCAAATGTCTTGTTCGTTATAACTTTTTATATAAAGGTTTATACAGCAATTATTTTGATATCATCGTGTTTATCTTGTCATTGCCGGTTCGAATCACATCAACTTTGTCAAAAGAAAATTTGACCCCCGGGTCAAGGTCAAAGGTCAAGGTCCAATGTGCGTAAAGTAGGTCAAAATGCATATCAAAAGACGCGTATTGACGAGAACAAAACATTTTTGGACCCATTTGTGAGTCTCTATATGTGTCTTGCACGGAGTTATATAAAATGATGTTAGGTGACCTTCAATGACCTTTCAAAAGGTCACAGACTAAAAAATTCATCCTTTTCATCTAAGAAGGCCTAAGATGACATAATACTAATAATAATTGGATTGATGCAATTTATTAAACCCTCGTTTTCATTTTTCACCATATAGTATATATTGAAGGTTAGCATTTTGACCTGACATCAGGTCATCAAATATTTAGATATCACCCTGGAAACTTCAACACATAATTATTTGCATGTATTTCTCTCACATTACAATCCGGTTTTTTTGAAAACGTCCTGAAAATAAAAACCTTTTGCATCATTTTGTGAAAAAATAAGTTTCAAAAAAGTGATTTCAAAATTCAATATTTTGAAAAATTTAGAGGATAGCTATCTGCAAAAACAATCATTCGTACCGATACCTTGTTTTTGCTTATACTTCTCTTCAACACACAGACTCTTCCATGAGTGCTTAACCATGCAAATATTTTGTGTCAACAGCCGAACAGCCCCCCCTAAAAAAATTGTCTCCTGGACCCCCTTCTAATAATTTTTAATTTTGGAAAAAAAAAGTACACCTCCGATGCGCAATGAAATGTTAGAAAAGCCAAGCAAGTTTAAAGATTCTGAGTCTGAGTTATGAATGACCCTTACGCGAAAAACCTAAAGGGGGAGGCGATTCGCCCCTCCCCCCGACAGTAATAGGGTTAATGTAGTTTTTAACAAATATATTGTTGGGATAGTAAATCACGATGACCGGTGGCAGTAAGTGCTTAATAACTTAAGTAGCTATAAGGAATATAAATAACTGCATACATATGCACCGAACTGCAGCAAACCATTGGTAACGGTGCAAATGGTTTGAAAACAGCAAGCGGCAGAACGTTTTTTCCGCATATAAATGGTGCCTGCGGATCTGGGGGAGCCTGGGACGAAATGGCTTGGGGAGATGGTCCTGGCCTGGTCCCACTATCAGCATTTTCGTCCAGCAACTTGGACACCGCAGAAGCAGCTTCCTGGTGCCGATGTCCGAGTCTCTGCGTTCGCGTCACCTTTTTCGGAAATCAGCAGACTAGCATGTAGCAGACTTGAAAGTTAATATTTGATGAATGGAGTGGGTCCTGGGGCTAGCAAATAGGTACCGCCAGGGGGAGACTTCCAGACACTTCATTAATTCATTTTCCCATTTTCCCAATTTATATCATTAAACAATTGCGTATTTTGTCTCATGCCGCGAAGCGGCGCGAAATTTTCGAATTTTCACTGTGCATGGCTGTATTTTGACTGTTGCAAAATCAATTTTTACAGCTGTACGTCCGACCGTTTGGGGGGCAAAACATAGTCTCAGGACCTTTGAGGGGGGCATGGGCCATGGCTCCTTGCCCCTGGATCCGCCCTTGCCAATACCGATCTGTTCTGGAGATGATTGGAAGTTTTGCTCAATGACGAGGTTTACTGAAATGCCATCTAATAGTCTTGGCGAATAGTGAATGTTTATGGTGAAACGGCAAGAAGTGATGCCCTCTATATGCAGAGTGTTTATAATAGTTTTGCCCATTGGTCAAATGCGATTGCAAAAAGGTGTAAAGGCTCGCTCTCGCCATCGTAGTGTCTATCACTACGCGCGCTCTGCTTGTCAACGGCGCCGACATGGTTATTTGTCGCCCATTTCGCTGTGTCTGACTGGCAACTGCTGACCTCGGCCCATTACGCTGTGTCTGACTGGCAACTGCTGACCTCAGCCCATTACGCTTGTCTGACTGGCAACTTGCTGACCTCAGCCCATTACGCTGTGTCTGACTGGCAAAACTGCTGACCTCAGCCCATTACCTGTGTCTGACTGGCAACTGCTGACCTCAGTCCCATTACGCTGCGTGTTCTGACTGGCAAACGCTACCTCGGCCATTACGCCTGGTCTGACTTGCAAACTGCTGACCTCGGCCCATTACGCTGTCGACTGCTGACCTCACCCATTACACTGCTGGTCTGACTTGGCAACTGCTGACCCTCAGCCCATCGCTGTGTCTGACTGGCTGACCTCGGCCCATTACCGCTGTTTCTGACTGGCAACTGCTGACCTCAGGCCATTACAGCTGTGTCCTGACTGGCAACTGCTGACCTCAGCCCATTACGCTGCTGTCTGACTGTGACCTCAGCCCCATTACGCTGTGTTGACTGGCAATGCCTCTGACCTCAGCCCATTACGCTGTGTCTGATGGCAAACTGCTGACCTCGGCCCATTACGCTGTGTCTGACTGGCAACTGCTGAACCTCGGCCGCATTACGCTGTGTCTGACTGCTGACCCAGCTTATACGCTTGTGCCTGACTGGCAACTGCTGACCTCAGCCCATTACGCTGTGTCTGACTGCAACTGCTGACCTCAGCCACATTACGCTTGTGTCTGACTGCAACTTGCTGACCTCAAGCCCATTACGCTGTGTCTGACTGCAACTGCTGACCTCGGCCCCATACGCTTGTGTTGACTGCTGACCTCAGCCCATTACGCTGTGCTGACTGGCAACTGCTGACCTCAGCCCCATTACGCTGTGTCTGATGCAAACTGCGACTCAGCCCATTAACGCTGTGTCTGGACTGGCAACTGCTGGACCTCAGCCCATTACGCTGTGTCTGACTGCAACTGCTGACCTCAGCCCATTACGCTGTGTCTGACTGCGCAAGCTGCTTGACGCTCGCGCCCATTATTACGCTGATCTGACTGGCAATGCTGACCTCGGCCCATTACCGCTGTGTCTGACTTGCTGACCTCAGCCCATACGGCTTGTGCTGACTGGCAACTGCTGACCTCAGCCATTTACGCTGTGTCTGAACTGGCAACTGCTGACCTCGGCCCATTAACGCGTGTCTGACTTGCAACTGTGAACTCGGGCCCATACGCTGTGTCTGACTGCAACTGCTGACCTCAGCCCATTACGCTGTGTCTGACTGGCAACTGCTGACCTCAGCCCATTACGCTGTGTCTGACTGCTGACCTCAGCCATGCGCCGCCCCAGAACTGCTGATGACGTCATATAGTACTGACCTCGGCTGCTTCTGGACTGTTGATGACGTCATATAGTACTCACCTCGGCTGCTTCTGGACTGTTGATGACGTCATGTGGTACTGACCTCGGCTGCTTCTGGACTGTTGATGACGTCATACAGTACTGACCTCGGCTGCTTCTGGACTGTTGATGACGTCATATAGTACTGACCTCGGCTGCTTCTGGACTGTTGATGACCACGTAGTCCACCCCCAATTGAATGTGGAAGAAGCCGGGAAACTCGCGACACCACTTCATCAGCACATTGAGAATATCTGCAATCAGACAATCAGCACTGTCACATCAGCAGAGTCAGCACTGTCACATCAGCAAAATCAGCACCGTCACATCAGCAAAATCGGCACTGTCACATCAGCAATATCAGCACCGTCACATCAGCAAAATCGGCTCTGTCACATCAGCATAATCAGCACCGTCACATCAGCAAAATCGGCACTGTCACATCAGCAAAATCGGCACTGTCACATCAGCAAAATCGGCACTGTCACATCAGCAAAATCGGCACTGTCACTACGCGTTCAATCGGCGTATGTCATAGTTGTTTATAAACACAAAGTACCTCACAGCGCTCTTGACTAACTTTGTGTTGTTTTTGTTTTACTTTCTGCTAGTAAACCCAAAATCGTTTATTAACACAATAACTTGCCGGATAAGTATTTGTTTGACAATGTGCAGCAACGAAATGACTAGGTACTCTTGTTCCGCAATCGCTGGGCAAACGATACCTAGTGTTCCTTGGATCACATTGCTATACCTTTAGGTACCGTCTCTCGTATAGCAAAGACTAACATTTAGCGTAGAATAGAATAACGTCACACGTTATCTCTGAGTGGAGTCTCCGTGGTCCATGCTGTATTATCGCATCATGACCTTGACCTTTTACTCAGGCTATTAACCACCTGCATTCCGTGCTGTATTATCGCATCATGACCTTGACCTTTTACTCAGGCTATTAACCACCTGCAGTCCGTGCTGTATTATCGCATCATGACCTTGACCTTTTACTCAGGCTCTTAACCACCTGCAGTCCGTGCTGTATTATCGCATCATGACATTTACCTTTTACTCAGGCTATTAACCACCTGCAGTCCGTGCTGTATTATCGCATAATGACCTTAACCTTTAACCCGCGAGTTACTAGGGGGGGGGGCTATTTATAGCCCCCCTCCCGTTATTCTGCAATATCTCCTAAACCAACGTAGGATCGTGACCAAACTTTCGTACCTTTGTCCCAGATCAATTGAACACATGCTGGCCTGATAGGAAAAAGACGAGGCTATGATAGGTCAACCGGAAATTGACGTCAGAGTGACGTCATGTTCGCGTTTTTTGTGAAAAATGAGGATTTGCGGGAAAACGCTGCCAAAAGTACGTTTTAAAGATAAACTCAATCTGTCAAAACACCAAACGACAGGTTATAAGTTGGCTATTCAGACTGCTATCTCGATTTCAAAAAAAATTGAAAATTCAAAAGGTTGAGAATTCCAAAGACATTTTTTTTTGTTTTTGAAAATGTTAAAAAAAAGTTCGGAAAATTTCAAAAAACGGGATCTATGTAATGAGTTGATTCCAATGAATGTGTGTGAAATTGAATCATATCTCAAAATATGACTGAGTGAACAGCCTTTCAAAACAAAATTAGACCACCTTACGGGTATAACAAATAAGCAAAAAAAGTGCATTTCCGTTTTTTTTTTTTTTGCTTTTTCTTCCAATTGTATGTACAAAAAAACATGTTCTAAGGTCATTTTGCGTTCTAACCGATAAACGAACCCATACACATGTGTTACAACTCCTAATGACCGTTATCTTCAATTTGACCTCGTGACCTCAGATGACCTTGACCTGACCCAAGGTCAAAATTTGCTTTTAATGGTAAATAGAAGTGTCAGATACACGAATCATACCAATTTACCAACTTATTATGCGCTAAAAACTGATTTTTATTAGCGACATTGCCGACCACCGGACTTTGATGGCACGGTCAAACATTTTTTATTTGACATGACCTGTGACGTCATCGGTGACCCTGAGGATGACAATATCATGTTTTTAACAACAAATTTGATAGGGCTATCGAATGCCGTTCGATTTTTTAAGATCGGTCCAGTAGTTTCGGAGATCAGAGGGGGGTGGGGGTGGGGCTATAAATAGCCCCCCCCCCAGTAACTCGCGTTATTAAATATACCCCAGTAACGCGAGGGTTAACGGAGGTTGTTGAGTACTGACCCGCAACAGTTTGTGCTGGCCTTAACTTCTGTTGCTTCTCAGTAGTGTAGGAACTTGACGAAAAGTGAGGGGGCCAGCAAAGCTTCGATATCGTCTTGACGGGAACTTAATCCTCCTATACAGGATTTCTATGCAGATTTGAGCTTCTTCGCGAATCTATTGCGCTTTTTAATTTGATTAACAATGTAAAATTGTTGATTTAAGCACCACAAAAATTGCAAAAAGTGAGGGGGCCATGGCCCTCGCGGCCCACCTTGTTCCTACGCTCATGTGCTTCGTGACCTTGACCTTTGGCGCAGGCTATTAACCTGCACATTGCAGGGAGTTTGCGTTAAACACGAAATGCAAGGGGTTGATTTTCGCCTCCTGAGATTTTGAAAACTAAGCTACGTAGGGAAAAACAGAAAACTGAGTTTGATAGCTCGAGACAAGCTCTATCGAAAGTATGCTCTCTTTTTAGGTCAGGTCAATATAGAGGTCAAAACAAGACATCAAAGGCAGTATTTTCGGCTTTAGTACTTTGCCCCAGAAACACCCAAATATCTCGAGAACTATTACATCAAGGAACAAAATAAATGTAATAATCGAAAGTTACTGAAAAATGCAATTGCCAACGTCCCCACAGATTTTGGATATGCTCAGTAGTGTTGGCTCCAGACTCCAGAGGTCATCAAAGGTAAAAAGGGATATATTCGGCAAAGCTGTTTTTCTTAGATTACATTTTACCTAATAAAGATAGGGCAGCAATTTTGACGCCATCGTATTTGTCTTGTCACGACGCCTTGAAAACAAAAACTAATGGTGACCTGGTTAGGTCATTAGATACATTTGAATGCAGGTAAAAAGTCATTTGGTAGCCCAGGTAGGTCATATTGCATATGGGGTGACGCCGCTCGCTTAGACAAACATATTAGTGTTATCTGATCGTCTCTATCTGTTTTCTATCAATTAACAAAACATTGCTAAGAACCTCAGATGACCTTAAATGACCTTGCAGATGTTTCTGAGCAGCCATTGCACCTTGGTCATCACAAATTTGCTAAAATAACATGATTTTGATGTACAAGCCGCCAAATGTAGACCTGCTGTGTGACCTCCGAAAAGTACCTGAGGCTATATCTTAGAAACCGCTGCTCGTAGATTTTTTCGTTGGCACAGCTGGCTTTCTCGCAGTGATAACCTTATTTTTGTCTGTCATTTGGTCTAGACGGTTATCATTGGCAAGGAGGCCAGCTGTACCAACGGAAAAATTCTTCGAACAGCGGTTGGCATGCGGTTTGTTATCAGTGTATGTCAAGCTTATCCGGTGGTAAATACATGTATATCTCCCAGGAGAGCAGTAGCCTGTAGAGCGCGTGGCAGAATCTTTGCGTCCTTTGTGAAAACGGCTATTATGACTGTTTTCAATTGACTGCATGTTTTCCATTTCAATTCAATCGAGTGGATTGTTGTTTGCTTAGAATATAAATGCAATCGGGAAACGTCCAGAGTATATTTTGTTTTGTTTTGTTTAAATTTAGTCTGAGTGTTGTGTATGCATGGGTTTTCAAAATCAGGACCCGCACTAAGCAGAGCTTGTTGCGCAAGCCCTGACCCCACCACCCGATCACGAAATTTCTGTTGGTCGGCAGAATTTAGAGACGAAAATTGTACGTGCCCGACATACTTGGACACGGTCCGCCCCGCTTACTGACGTCACCTGGCCTTGAATGCAACCTCTGCCACTGGCCGCAGGCCATCCCAGTCAGGAGCAAACAGCGAGCGCCGAAGCGACTCGAACCCGGGCTGCCAGTACCGGGATTGGTTAGAAGTCCAGCTCTCTCGCGACTGAGCTACAGGGGCGGACAATAGTAAACAAAGATAAGATAGTACACAGACCGGTTATAGTATGACGGTATGACTGACCGACGGTATGACTGTCTGTATGACTGACTTCATCGCACAGACAGAATGAGTGATTGGATGACAGTCGGTATAACCCACCGTTGACCGGGGAATGTTAACCCCCCTCTGATGAGCTTTCGCAAGAGCTTAAAAAGCAATAGCCTCATCAATATGAAACTTCGAGGCATTCTCCCACAACGATTTTACGTCTTATGCGTCATCTGTGCAAAAGCAAAGCAATTTCGTCAATTTCGCTTCGAGATAACACTAATTTAGTGACGTCACTACACACGAGATTGACAAAACAATCAGCTAACCTATAGTAATCATGACGGTATGACAGGTTATATGACAGATTATATGCCAGACTACATGACAGGCTATATGACAGATGGTATATATACATTGCTCAAACATGTAACCGTACTCGGACCACGTCTACATAGCAGTTCCCACTGAACTATATGACAGACGGACCGTGACCGCTGATCTGTCGCGGCATCAGGTGCACGTGGCCGACGGTGGCGTAGATGGGTTAGGACTGGTGGTGCCAATCGGTGCAAACATTTTCGGAAATCCGAAATTGTCCGAAGATCGGTTCGGTTTCGGACGGACAAAAGCATATCTCTTTGGACATTTTCGGACATCCAATGGCCAAGGATGGCTTGTCGTGAAAATCACCTGCCCAGTTGCTTTTTATCAATAAATATTTTTATGTACATAAATGGATATATGATAATTGTGGCTTTCGGATATTTTAAATGTAACGATTTTTGACACAAATGCCTATACTTATGCATATATTGGGAATGATACACTGAATCTTTTACATTCCATATCAATAATTTGTTTCTGCTTTCGGAAAATTTCGGACAAACAAATATTTTCGGACAGTTTCGGACAGACAGCTGATTATGGTCTTAGACATCGGTCGGACATTGGACAATATTTTCTCAATCTGGCACCACTAGTAAGGACAGACGATATGACTATTTCACTGACCGCTGATCTGTCGCGGCATCAGGTGCACGTGGCCGATGATGGGGTAGATGGGTTTCGGTCCTGGCAGACTCCTGATCTGCTGCTGCTCCTCGGAGAGGCCTCTCTTGACCAGCAGCAGCACGGACAGCAGCAGCAGCAGCAGCACCGGCGGCGTCAGCAGCGCCCAGCAGGCGGCCAGCGGGCCCAGCAGCCGGCCCACCACACCAGCGGAGAGGTCCAGCATCGTGACGGAAACGCTGAAATCCGGGGACATTGTTAGTGAGTTCGCTTAGAGTTTCACATGGTTCACATTCAACACTTTTCGGTCATTATTGTCATAATGGATCAGACTTTGGATCGGACAGGATCGAAATTTTTTGTTTAAATCATTCACCCCTTTGTTACTTTCCATGATTTGTTGTTCTCACATAATTACAAAAGTTTATTGTTTAACCCGCGTGGTGTAGGGGGGGTAAATATTACCCCCTCCAGTATTTCCGCAATAACTTGAAAACGGTAACGAGATAACGACGTCAAAGTTTTAGTACCTTATTCAGCATCAATTTGACGTCTTCCTAAAAAAAATCATCATCGAAAGATGAAAAATATGCAGAACCATTGCTGGTTCCGAGTATCTATGACACGCTGTTTGACATAGACGTATGTCATTTGCCATGCTTTTTGGCGTTCTGAAATAACGATACATGTTTGATGCATCGTAGAAAACATAGCTTTAAAGCAAATCGCAAAACGCAAAATTGTGTGAGATAGGAAATTTAGTTCTCTACTAGATGGCTGTTTCGGATTTCCAAAATGTTGGGTTTTTGACCCCCAAAAATCCAAAAAACTGTTTTTTTCAGAAATTTTCCCCAAAAATCGAAAATTTCAAAGGTATCTAAAAAAACGGAATATATATGAAAACCAAGTGTAATGAATATCCAGACCAAATTTCAAAGTAATAGCTTCATGATCAGTGACCTGTTGCTCTTCCAAGCCATTTAAGTAGGGTCAATTGGCGTCCAGTTCTTTCAAAACTAGCGTTTTGGTGGGATTTTTGACCGATACAGATATATAAACAAGTAGTTTGTGTTTATGAGACAAAAACTAACCTAGAAAAACATGCATTGTTTATTCATATTAGCCAGTGTGTTGAAGTTTTGACTAGATGACCTGATCTTGACTTTGCCGGGGTCAAGGTTGTAAAAATGCTTGTTTCTATCGATTCTACGTCAAAATAACCCTAAATAGTGTCACAAGGCTTAATTTGACCTCTTCGTGACATGACCTTTTGTGACCTACCTTGACCTTGACATTGCATGGCAATTTTCACTTTACTTAATGACTTAATAGAGTATACCCTTAGTAGGCTTAAGCGTGACATTTGACAGTTCTTAATCAAAGGATTGTAATTGAAAGTTATATGAACCATTAACTCAATTAACTTCAGTCCACTTTCCATATGACCTCGACCATGACCTTACATATTGGACCTACTTGAATAAAAAATCGGTATGGCCATTCGAGATTCGTTTTATTGAGAGCTTTCGATCACCGCCTTGCGCGTCTCGCTGCGGTTATTGGTTCGGAAGATAAGAGGAGGTAATATTTACCCCCCCCTACGCCGCGCGTTCGGCGAGAGACCCCTACGCCGCGCGGGTTAAGCATCCTTTATCATGCATAAACATTTTTACCTTGTTAAACATCTGGTTGTCAAGTTAAAAAATACGCTTAGTGACATTACTAAAAAATCGCCATTTCCATGCCCGCCCAGTACCCATGAAAAGTTAAAAAATGCATATCAAACACAGACATTCGGGACAATTTTGTGGGCACTAGAGTTCTACATGGCTGAGCTTTTCCTTGGCCTAGTCGCCCCACAGCATCGGTAATCAAGCCACAGCTAGTAATGAACACTACCAGCCATTGCAGAGTACAATGATGGGCGCTGACCAGCCGCGAGGATTTGTTGTAATCAATATTACTATGTTTCATTTCAGTCTTCTGTTATGGCTGACCATGCCAAGGCTTCTTTTTACCATGATTGGTTTAATAAGATTTCATGCAAAACTAATCCAGTGATTCTTTGCAGCCCAACAGCCCGTAGACATAGCCAAGGCGGATTCAGGGGGAATGGGCACAGGGACATGGCCCCACCAAAGTCCTGAGACTTATGTTTTGGCCCCCCAAACGGTCCGGACATACACTGTAAAGATTCAGTTTTTGCAGACAAGTCAAATACAGCTCCCAGAAAAAATAGAAAATTTCGCGGCCGCTTCGCGGCATGACACAAATAACGCAATGTTTATGATGAAAATTGGGAAAATGGGAAATGAATTAATTGAGTGTCTGTAGTGCTCCCTTGGCGCACATTTAGTTCTCCTCACTTAACTTTTCGCGTTTCAAAATATTAGAAATGTGTTTTTAGTGATTTTTAAATTTAGTTTTAGTTTAGGGTAAGGAAACACTTAATTTCGAATCCGATTGTGGGTTTTCTTAACTGAAGAATGTCACTTTCGATCTTTTGTTCGATTTCTGTCAGCATGTTGCTGCAAAACATCTTTTTCTTCCTTTTTTACAATATTTACCGTTCTTCCACCAGTCACTAAAACGTCCATATCTTCCCAATACTGAACCCAATTTGCAGTGAAATTTGCCAGCATATGAAAATTGTTGTTAACTCAGCTACATAAATTCAGAAGATCTCCGCATGAGTAAAGAAGGATTTATAGAACATCAGCAGCGCATGTTAGGCACCCCCCCCCCCCAACAACGTAAGCGAGGGCCATTATTTTCACATGCTGGCTACATGCTAAGCTAGCTACTTGTCGAGTTTCCAAAAGGCGCGCAAACGATATGACGCGAACATTGCTAAATACATAACTAACCAAATTCGTATTATAACATGGAAATCCACATTAAAAATGCTGCAAAGGCTTTAATACACGTAAATAAAACGGATATATATTTTTTCGTCATTTCAGCGGTCATCCGACCCGCTTAAGAATTATCGGTGACGCACCTGCGAGTTAGCATGAAATAAACGTGACTATTATTTACGTGTGTATATGCTACGGAAAGTGGTGTTCTTTGTATTTTAATGTGATTTTTTCCCGATTTTCGTTTTTTCCCCCATTTTTTTTTCTCGTTTTTTTTTTGTTTTTACTAAAAAAATGTTTTTACATTTTTTTTTATATCTGGAATGCCAAATAAGGTGAGAAGCCCAAATCCGCAGAAAAAAATGGGGGTACCTTTTGCCAAAAAAGTTCCCCCCTCCCAAACCGAGCGTCTGGATCCGCCCCTGGCCATAGCCATGCTCTAGATATTTTCCAGTCCGCCCCACCCCATTAGCCGTGAGGTTCGGCCAGCCACGGGGATAGCCGCCCCATGTAAAACTCTAATGGGCACCCATGGGTTCACCCGATCCATGACAAGCACTGCTCAGTTCATCTAAATCACTTTGGTTCACACATGTCATACATGTCACACATATCACACTTGTCACAATGTCACACCTGTCACACATGTCACAATGTCGTAACGAGCGTCGGAGACACTGCATTTTTGCGTTCCTGCCTATACATAGCCTGGCTCAATGAACTGGTTTCGTCTGAGCTGTAATCCTCTCCGGAATCTTAAATCAGCCGGACTGACTCAGTAGACCAGCATAGGATAACATCAAGACACCGCCGGGACTGAGCGCGATAAACAGTATCACCTTGCCACAAGTGAAAGCCGTCTGCCTCCCCCTCGTCCCCCCCCCCCGCCGCCGCCGCCGCCGTGGAGGAGACAAGTGACAGCCGTCTGTCCCCTCCCCTCGGGCGCCCCCCACCGGCACGGACTGGACAAATCCAATTGAGCTGCGTTGTTGACGTCACTGCACGGCCACAGCGCCGCGGCACGAAGCTCGAGTCATTGTCAGCTCGAGTCATCGAGTCGAGTCATCGAGTCATTGTCATGATTCTGACCCCTGTGGTGCACGCCGGATGCTGACAAATCAACACTTGTTAATCTAGTGAAAGGAAGGCCTTATATTAATAATCTAATAATTCATGTTTTTAAACTTATTTTAAACTAAAAACCGATAAATACCCGACGTTTCGTATTTACTGCTTATTCACTGGGCAAATGCTATTTGCCCAGTGAATTGCCCAGTGAAAGTGTATTTGCCCAGTGAATAAGCAATAAATGCGAAACGTCGGGTATTTATTCGTTTATTAGTTTAAAATAAGTTTAAAAACATGAATTATAGATATATCCTTTCACTCGATTAACATTTGTCACATAACTATTATTAAATCAACACTTGTCAGGCGCAGCGAGCTAACTTCTTTGCTGACGTAGATGTCGCGCAAAGCCGTGTTCTTGTAATGTCATTCCGAAGTCCCAAAGATATAGCGAAGAGGTGGGCTGTTCAGACGAGGTATTCAATACAGACAGGTATCCGAACTGAAGGGATGTTACATTGTCCTGAAGCTGCCATATCCAGAAGCTGCCATATCCTGAAGCTGCACTATTATGAGTGTCTCACCCTCCCAAGCTAATATCTAACGGCGGAATAGCGATAACGCTGGACTTAAAGGAGTGACAGGACAGCAGCATAGTGACAGGACACAGTGACAAGACAGTGACAGGACAGTACGGAGGGACCACTAGCGGATCCAGAGGGGATGGCAGGGGATTTAGTCCCCCATATCGCCTGAAATCAGCGAAATTTGACATGTTTTCCACTGTATAGGGAAGTCTAAATAACTTTTACAAAGGCATACTTATTTTAAAACGTTCTGTAAGGTACAATGAAGCCGAATCCGATGAGTATGTCAAATTTGATGAAACGTTTTGGAAACTTACCCCCCATGCCGACGTTCTGGATCCGCCAGTGGGAGGGACTGATATAATGATAAGGACAGATGATAAGACTGACGTTTTTACTGACGGCGGACATCAGTGATTATCAGATAAACATTCCATGTTATGCCTGTCGCTATATCCTCGGCCACGGCTTGAGGCTGAGCTGGTAGAAGTCATGCTGTAAAGCCTGTCGCTACATCCTCGCCCACGGCTTGAGGTTGAGCTGATAGAAGTCATGCTGTAAAGCCTGTCGCTATGTACTCGCCCACGGCTTGAGGTTGAGCTAGTAGAAGTCATGCTGTAAAGCCTGTCGCTATGTCCTCGCCCACGGCTTGAGGTTGAGCTGGTAGAAGTAATGCTGTAAAGCCTGTCGCTATGTCTTCGCCCACGGCTTGAGGTTGAGCTGGTAGAAGTCATGCTGTAAAGCCTGTCGCTATGTCCTCGGCCACGGCTTGAGGTTGAGCTGGTAGAAGTCATGCTCCTGACACTGGCCACATGTTGGTGTTTTATGGTCGGGGATTGGGCAGGTTTATTGGATTACAGCCTTCATCCCTCACACGACACTCGAGGCTGTAAGTGGCACACCGGCAGCTTATGATAGAGAGACAACCTGATCTGATCTGACAACCTGATCTGACAACCTGACAGAGAGACAAGCTGAGCGATCAGTCAACGCCGTTTGTGTCGTTCAACTTAATCCTACACGACTTACTGCCCGTCAGGAGGCATGTGATAAGATTCCCCTGACGTCTCGAGTAGGTACTGACGGGTACAGGGACGGCGTAGTTATATGCCTGTCTTGGTTACGTTATGTATCGACCAATTGGCTATGCAGCTGTGTTTTTCATGGATCGGGTGCACCCGTGGGTGCCCACTCAATTATTCCGATTGTCTGGGCTGGGTTGATGCATTTTTCGACTTTTCATGGGTACTGGGTGGGCATGGGTATGACAATTTTTGCGTTATGTCGCTAGCTGTGTGTGTGTTTTTTTTACTTGGTAACTTGATGTGTAACCAGGTCAATATGTTAATAAGTGATATAGGACAATTAAACAATATTTTTGTGCAATTTTATGATACAAATATATCATGGTAAGTATTTGACAGTGGTGAAAGACTTAAAAATCCCAAATCATGTTCGATCCAAAGTCTGATCCAGTATGACAATATTTAACGAAAAATGTTCGATGAGTCAAAAGCCACAGAAATACAGAGGTGCACGCAATTATTTATCGTTAATAGCATGCAAGTCAATATGTTAGGATGATGGTTGCAAATTTTGTTAAAAAAATATCTGCTTAATATAGTTGGGCTGGACCTGGCATGGGCTTCAGTGTTATGAATTTGAATGGGTCTGGTCTGGGTGTGGGCTTGGTGTGCATGGGCTTCGGCTGGGCTGGGCTTGGGGTCTAGGCACCCATGAAAAACTATGCCATGCAGCTGTATGCATGCTAGTCTGTCAATTATGTAATGTCCTGGCTGCTAATCCCTGGGCTAGCGCTGGGGTAGCCTAAATCCCATAGGATACCGCCAAACAGATTAAGTACTACTCGTCCCGAACAAATACCTGGGGCCGGCGGTGGGCCGGAACGCCCATCCCCGGCTACTAAGCCAACGTCTCGAACACAACAGACACATCTGTCTGAACTGTGACCCCCGTGCCAGGCTCGGTGCCCGGCACCGAGCCTTCCCACATGCACACAGCGATGGCGTGGTCAAAGTTAACATGATCCAGGCAAACCCAGGCTTATGTGAATGAAACATGACAATGAGCCCCGTCGGCTAGCTTTACGGCTACGTGCCAGGCTCAGGGTAAGGTTTCTTCTTGCAAAATATGCGGCACTCCCATTTCCTGGAGGATTATCCTGGAGGATATCCGGGAGGATTTCCAGATTATCTATGTTGGCAGAGGATACCGCCAAACAGATTAAGAACTACGGTACTACACACTTCTGAGTCGGCTCTCCTGCTCCAGACACACGTCCCGTGTGTTAGGTCTGGGTGCAATCTGACTTTAGGTCTGGATGTAATCTGACTTTAGGTCTGGATGTAATCTGACTTTAGGTCTGGG